>WBMZ01005536.1:0-45399 GCA_013400975.1 Atrichornis clamosus
ATTGCAGGAACTCTTCAGCAGAGACCTGTTCAGACGCCACTTGATATATAAGCCAATGGTTAGATTGTGGGGGCTCAATGGGGCAGTCGGAGGTAGCTGCTGTGTACCCCCACCTGTCTCGAGAGAGGGACAGATCGGGTGCAGTTTCGCCTGCTAGCACGCCCCTCTTTCTGCCCTGCGCTGCTGGTAGGCGCTGGTGGCACGCACCCCACACCCTATGGCGGATAGCTCAAATTCCCAGAGACAAAGAGTTAGGAGGGCCCTCCGCTCGCCGAGTTCCACAGAGATGGTTTATTCCTAAAAGCATGGACAAGCGAAGAGGTCCAAAGCACGTGGGGACCCTGCTTTTATGGAGGGGTCTGAAGGCACAGGGGCGGTACAAAGGCGGAGCCGGGGAAGGGGCAGGGCAGAGGACCAGGGCAGGAAGCAGCCACACAGGCTGCTGGGAGAGGTAGTTTTAATCTTATCTGAGGGGCTGGGGGTGAGGTTACATTCCAACCGCAAGGATTTGTGGGAGAGGCCTTTCCTTTGAACAGATATATTTTTCAAATGCCTGAATTTTTCCACCAGCCGGTCTCAGCCACTTTCCCTGGTTCACCGGCTGGTGGAGTGACCTCAACAAGTTTTAAGTGGTGAGTTACAGAAAAATGAATGGAAGAACCCAAATTTCAATCTCCAGCCTGTTTTCATGTATCCACATGCCACAACCTTTATGGTAATTAAAACTCCTCCAGTACAGGAAATCAGATTAAATTAAATCCTTCGACCCACTGCATGACCTCTGTATTCTGCCTTCTTTGTGGTGTGATCCATGTATTATGCTGAACCATTTTTCTTTACACAGTGTGATAGGAAAGGTTTTCCTTTGGAAATACTTCAGTTCTGAACCAGCTTTGACTATGACTCAGAGTTCAGTGCTTCTCTGCGGTCTAGAAAATCTGAAGGTGACCATTGTCCCCTCACTGTGGCCCTGTGGCCCAAAAATCTTGTCTTCTTCTCTCCTACATCCGTCTGTGTGCCCAGCTGGCTGTTCCTTGGCAGTCAGGCCTAGTCCTGCCCTCTCCATCACAAAATTGATTTGGATACATTTATACGATCCAGTTTAAGTGCCCAGGATTAGCTCAGAGAATGGTGTTAATAATACCAAGGTTATGGGCTTGATCCCTGTATAAGCCATTCATTTAAGATTTGGACTTGATGATCCTTGTGGATCCCTTCAAACTCAGAATATTCTGTGATTCTCTGAAGTTAATTGCTGCAAATTCCTGGCCTCTGAGCCAATCAGGGCTGATCAAGCCTCACAACACCTTCAGTGAAGCAGTGGATGGCCATGCAGTACTGCATTTTCTTAGGAAAATCTGTGTGGGTTACCAGTGCTGTGTGGGTTATCCTCTGAAAATCTGTGTGGGTTACCCAGTGCTGTGTGGGTCATCCAGCCACAAGATGCCAGGCACCCACAAGAGATAGGGACCAGTACAGATCACAGACAAAACAGGCTCAAGCTTAAAGATATGAAAGTGAATTTATTACACTAACAGAAACAGAGCAGGACAACGAGAAATAAAATGAGCCCTTAGAAAACACCTTGTCTCCCTGCCACTCCCTCCTCCCAGCTCTACCTCCTACCCCAATGGCACAGGAAGACAGGAAATGGGGGTTTTGGTCAGTCCACCACCTGTGGCTTCTTCTGCTGCTCAGGAGAGGAGTCGTTTTCCCCTGCTGCACTGTGGGGTCCCTCCCCACGGGAGACAGTTCTCCAGGAACTTCTCTGACATGAGTCCATCTCACGAGCAGCAGCTCCCTGTGAACTGCCGCAACCTGAGTCCATCCCACGGGCAGCAGCACCCCTCAGACTGCTGCGATGTGGGTCATTCCTCCATAGAGTGCAGTCTCCTTCCAAGTATCCACCTGGTCCAGCGTGGACTCCTCCACAGGCTGCAGGTGGATCTCTGCACATCCGTGGTCCTCCATGGATTGCAGGGGCACAGCTGCTTCACTGTGGCCTTCACCATGGGCTGCAGACGAATCTCAGCTCTGGCTCCTAGAGCACCTCCTCCCCCTCCTTCTGCACTGACCTGGGTGTCTGCACAGTTGTTTTTCTGCTCACATCTTCTCACTCTACCCCTCTTCTCTGGCTGGAATTAAAACTGTGCCACCAGTATTGTTTTGATTTTCTTCTCAAATCTGTTATCACAGAGGCATTATCACTACTTCTAATTGGCCCAGCCTTGGCCTGTGGCATGTCCATCTTTGCAGCCAGCCAGGAATTGGCTCTGCTGGACATGGTGGTGGGAGCTTCCAGCAGCTTCTCACAGAAGCCACCCCTGCAGCCCCCCTGCCCCACTACCAAAAACCAGGCCTTGCAAATCCAAGACAACACCTTAGAAAGGAATTTAAAAAGGCATCTCTGTTACCAAATGAACCATTGCAAACACCTATCTTGACCAGTAAAAGCTGAAGTANTTAGAAAGGAATTTAAAAAGGCATCTCTGTTACCAAATGAACCATTGCAAACACCTATCTTGACCAGTAAAAGCTGAAGTACACCAGTGGGGCTGGAGGTAGAAACAACAAGTTTCCCACTGAGCTCCAAAGAAAGTTTGCATGTTCCTGCTGTACAAGGACATTTTATGTACTGGAGGTTAACTTTTTGTGCACAAATCATCCGTTTGTGTGAAGTGTCCCCAGCTCCACAGAGGAGCTGTGACAATTTACACCAGCTGAGGTGCTGCTCAGCATTTTTGGTTATGGACCTTATTTACTTGTGGCTAGTTAGAGTTCCTGTGGAGCTGTTACAGCTCTGTGTGGGTGTAAATTTTGCTTTAGATGACTTTGGAGCAGTTAGGAGATAGCCTGCCTGTCTATAAAGTAGAAGCATTCTCGAGCATAAGCCTGGTATAACCTTACAATAGAATGGTACCCCAGCAGTATGAAATATAGTTATTTTTACCTAATTGAAGACCTACAAATAATGTCCACTAAAAAGTTGCCACACAGGATAATTAGGTGGTAAAACAATCCCTTTGTGTTTTGGCATAGCCCATTTCATTCGTGTCTGTGTTTTTAAGCAGTTACATCCCAGAACAAATCTAGCTGCTCATCTACCCCAGAGTATTGTGCTGACTTGCCTAATTTTTCTTCTAGAAATTGTTCAGTCAGGGAATGGTGTCAGCCATTCTTTTACTGAATTAAGTTTGCTAAACAGTCGAATAGAAGCCTAAGGTAGGCAAGGCCTAGGGTACTGGCACAGAATAGCAGTTCTTACTCATTGCAATAAAATAAGGTCAGTGTAAATAAGAAATTAGCTGTCTGGCTAGCTACTTTCTGTGTATTCACAGAGGTAATTCACATGTCCCTGTGGTGGGATGCAGCTCTGCTGCAAAGGTTGGGTGGCATTTTCACAGCAAGGCCCTGAAATCCAGACATTTCAGAACACATTCCTCTCCCTGTAACACCGCAAGTGGTATCAGCAAAAACCGGGGTAACAGTGAACAAAGAAACCAGTACTGGCCTTTGTAAACCTCCCTGAGATCAGCATGCACAAAGCCAGCAGTGAGTAGGAGGAAGGAAAAGCTCAGTCTTATGAGTGCTTGTTGGTTTTCCACTTCCTGGGGGAAGCTGGTTCTGCAAAGCACAGCATGACATTTCCATTTTCTGGAAATGTTTTCTGGATGTCGTTTGAGAACTGCAAGGGATACACAACCTACTACAGAAGATGTGTTTCTAGGTAGCACTAAATGAGAAAAGTATAAAAAATATTTCCATAGAATTTTTTAGCTTTGAAGAAACTAAATTACAGTAAAACTTCCCAAGAGTGTTCTTGCAAATCATTTATACCATAACACATAAAATTACACTAAGCCTCTATTAGTACTGTGGCTACTTTTTTAACCAGTTTTGAAGAATGTGCTCCATCAGTGGAAATATTTTGATTTAAGTTCATATTGAGGAGCAGTCTAAAATGTATACTGTAAATTACACTTTAAAATAAGCCCCATAGACATCCCTACAATATATATGGTGTGCTGGCTTGGTGTAATTAAATTCTTGTCTAAAGTTGTCATTAAGTTGCAGTAAATATTGAAGCTACCTTCATTTTTAAACAGATTTACTTCTTGATTTCAGCTTATAAATGTTCTTGTATAGAAAATTAATTAAAATATGTATACATATATAAAACAGGGCAGGACTGGTGCTTTCAGCTGTTATGACCAAGCATCCTGGCTTCTATCATCAGTAAGGCAGCTGACTGACAACAACATGGAGAAAAGGGTACCACACAGGACTTCTTGGTGTGAAGGAAAGGAGTGAAAGTCCCAGGCCCTCTCCCATCTTCTCTCATTTCTAGCATCAAATTAATTATTAATTAATTGAAAGACTTCCTGTGAATAACAAAAATTAGACAGGTTTGGAGGGTAGAATCAATCATTTCTCACATGTGGTCAGGCCATTGGGGACACAACTACTATCAAATGAAAAGGATGGAGAAATTTCACTGAGTTGACTGGGTGAGAAAAGAGTCAGCTCTTTAGAGAGACTAAAAAATAATTATATTTTTCAGAAATGTGATGAAACTGAGATGATGGAGGAGAAAATCTCAAAAAATCCCTGTATCCACTGAAGAACTTGGGTAGGCAATCATTCTTACTAGAGGATCCATGCTGGATTGTCATGATATGGAACCCAACCGAAAAAGCTTCAGTTTGAAACTGCAACCTTTAGAAACTCCATTAATAGTCTGTAGGAAATCAGACTTGACTGCTTTCAGTGCTCACAAAACTTGTGATTTCTCTGGAATACAGGCAAATTGCTGAGATGACAAACACATCTGACATATCTTCCAAGAATCTCTTTCTTCCTTTGATGAATATTTGAATATTTTCATTTCCGAAATATATACTTTTTTTGACAGTTTTATACCTTACAGGTGTTTTATGTAGATTTCCTGGTGCCACAGACTTTTCAAGAAAATGAAAAAGGGTCTGTCTTTATCTGGACTACACCAGTTGACACTATCTTAAACCATCTTCAAACTTCTTTCCATTCACCTCCGTAAGTCTTTCCACAGGCTGTTCTCCAAGTTTTCTTCATTTCTCTGTGGTTATCTATTAGAGAACTGCACTTGGTCAGACCCTTTTAATGTGTTATATCATCGAGGTTTGACACTCTGGTGGAGTGTATTAAAAGTTTGTTTTGATCTCTACAAATTTTCCATCAGTGATGTGGAGCCTTAAAAAAATTTCAGGTCTGTAGATTTCTGTATAGCATATATGAACTTGTTCCCATTCCACCTACATCCTTTAGAAGCAGTCCAACTATTCACCCTCTTCACATCCAGAGTTTACGGACTATAAAGTTTTAGCACATCAAATTCGGGATCCTGAAATGTCAGGGGAGAATGGCTTATGCATTAGAAACTATCTGAGGTACAGATCTAACTAAAAATAAATGTAAATTTGAGATAGTAGTTTGCTCCAGTCTCCCACAAAGGAGCAGGAGACTGGTTGTTGTGGAAGCCTCAATAGGAAAGATTCTGAGTTAGAACTACAGATCACATCACATCAAACATTGTGGCGTTACAGTTACAAAGAGAAGGTGAAGAAAAGAGCCCTGAGGAGTTTCAAAAAAGTCCATAGGAGATTTGGATAGCAGGCTTCTGTGAAGAGCCTCGGTCAGTCTAAAGAGAAAATTTTACAGAAAATATGTCTGTGAGACTTCATTCCCAGCCCATAAACAGACAGTTTTCTTTTCCTTTCTTACTATTGGTTGGCAATCTGGCAGCACAAACAACGAGAAAAATCTTGAAATCTCTTGATGTTGTATATTGGAAATTGAGGTCTTTGTTGGTTTGACTGTCACTTCTGATGAGTGGTGTACATTGAAGTGGTGTACATTAAAGCCACAAGTACAAGTCAGCATGCTGCAATTTCAGCAAGATGGAAAATACAGTATTGTGTAAAATTCAGGGTCATCTGTTCATTGCTAACAGCAATTCAAGTTCAATAAAGAAAGAGCTATTGGGGTTAATGTTGTCTGCATTTACAGCATTAGAGTTTATGAAAACATCTGTCCCTATCCAGGTACAGTACAGTCTATAAGAAGTAACCAAGTAGACAGGAATTCAAATTTGTGGTATTTCTAAGTATATTTCAGGATTTTGATGTAGAACACGAGAGCTGACCTTTTCTAAAAAAGATCCTTTGCATGTCATTATTGGTGAAGGAAGTTGTGTTGGTTTTGGCTGGGGTAGTTAACTTTCTTCACAGTGGCTGGTATGGGGCTGTGTTTTGGATTTGTGCGGAACACAAGGCTGATAACATTGAGATGTTTCTGTTTTTGCTGAGCAGGGCCTGCACATAGCCAAGGCCTTTTCTGTTTCTTGTACTGCCACTCTGGCAAGGGAGGTTGTGAGGAGAAACAGCCAGGACAGGTGACCCAAACTGACCAAAGGGATGTTCCAGACCATGTGACATCATGCTCAGTATATAAAGTGGGGGAAAGAAGGAGGAAGCAGGGGGACATTTGGAGTGATGGCGTTTGTCTTCCCAGGTAACTGTTAGGTGTGGTTCGGCCCTGCTTTCCTGGAGGTGGCTGAACACCTGCCTACCCATGGGAAGTTGTGAATTAATTCCTTGTTTTTCTTTGCTTTGTGTGCACGGCTTTTGCTTTCTCTATTAAAATGTCTTTATCTCAACCCCGAAGTTTTCCAGCTTTTACCCTTCTGATCCTCTCCCCAACCCTGCCTGTTGGGCAGTCAGTGAGCAGCTGCCTGGGGCTTGGCTGCCGGCTGGGGTGAAACCACAACAGAAGTGTTAACAATTCATTTACTGTTTCCAAACTCTTATTCAAGCCTCGGAGAACACATTTTTCATTATGTCCATTTTTTTTTTGCTGTCAGCTTTCTGCACATCTCTAACACCCAAAGGTGCAGCTAAGTATCCAATGGGATATTAAAAACCAACTGTCCATCAAGCTCTTTATCACACCACTCTGAATCACCAACGTGATTCCCATGAGTATCTTCCTCAGGTGCTTAAATATCCTTTGACACATGGCCCTATAGCCGTGATTCTGCAAAACATGCCCAATGCACACTCAGCTTTAGGTGTAAGTAGAAACTTTAGATGTAGTAAGAAACTTCCCCTGCTCAACCAAAAAACCTAACTTGCCATGCTCAGTTAGAATATATTTTATTTGGACATCTTCTGTTCGTGGAGAGTGTGGCAGTGCATGCAAAGTTTCATTCCCATGTCTACAGGGATCCTAATTTTCCAGGGTTAAAACTTGAATCAAGTTTTTCCTTTAGTGAGGACAAGCTGCAAAGAGCAGACAACCTTCATTAAAAAGGAAATCTATAAATCCTGTAGCCGTCACCTCTGTTAACTACATTGTTTGAGGTGGAAGCTGTTAACTGTGATCTTTAAAAGGTATGTGTAAATGCAACCTTTATCCCCCAAAAACTTTGAAAATGCACATAATAATATTTTTGATAAATGCTAAGCTGTTTTACTAGATTTATGTGCTAAAGACAATAACTACTTGCAATAATGAAATGCACAGGCTTGATTCTTCATTCACCCTAGTGACCCATTACCTCCAGTGCTTTAAGGAAATTGCTGCAAGGGCAGGATCAGGCCCTTAATGGTTTGCCAGCTCCATACTGACATTATACCCAGACAACAGTCACTGAAATTTATCTTTAGTTCCATAAGAACAGTACATTAGATATCCTTAAGTGTTTTATGAGGCAGGACTTTTCTGACTGTTCTGACAAAGCCACCAGGACGCGTAGAAACCAGAGCTGTGAACAAATACTGCAGTTATGATTTACAACACAATTGCCAGAGTCTTCTCAGCTTCATCTCTGATGGCTACTTACTCAGGCTGTCATTTTTAGCTCCACAGATTATATCTGCCTTGGCCTCTTCCACAAACACTGGATTCACTGGAGTGTGTTGCAGACAATACAGCTCTCAAACAATGAAGCATTTGTGTTCATTTTCTTCTATTTTATCTTTGGAATTCTACTATTTAGGTCACTATCTGTTGCTTCCAGCTATTCTTTCCTGAAAAATTGTAGCTCTTTTTAGGCTTAAGAAGATAAAATCAATGAATTCATCTATGTTATTCCTCTGGGTATAAAGGTCTAGATGTAATAAGTGGTAGACATAGAATAAGATTACATTGCTATTCCTGAACTGCAGCCCTAAGATTAATTGTGCCTTATAGGCCAAAATTTGAAGAGCTGCTGGGTGCTGGCCTCTCTGAAAACCTGATACAACTAACACAATAAAACCCCAGCATTACTAAATTTCTCAAATGCTTTAAATGTGATCCCTCACCAGCATGAAGTTGAAGGGTGTGAATGTATGTGTGTATATTCCACAACACAGAATTTTAGATACAGATATGAAGAAAAATGATGAACAGATCCTCTACCTGATTGTATCTCCCTTTTCTAAAAGAAAAAAAAAATCCACTACAGGTTTTACTTGAGAAAGATAATACTTGGGTTTTATCAAGCAACATCACTCATTGTGAAATCCATCAGTATCTGTGGAATAAAAATGATATTTAGGTATGGGGACATGCAAGAATTCTATTTACATTTAAACTTCAGTTCACTGATTGCTCTACCGACATAAAAAATTGCTATGCTCTGAATGAAAAGAAGATGAGTGAATAAGAAAACAAACATAAATTAATTTATAATGAAACATGACAGTCATAATTTAGAATGTATTTACGAGTGTTGTTACTATTTGTATAGGTCTTTTTTGCCTGGAGGAAGATGTGGCTTCACAGTGAAATGTCAGCTATTGAAATACACAACTTCTTAAGTGTACATGTGTATCAATTAATTAAAATTATGTAGATACTTTCCTAATGAAGATCTCTTGTCTACCACAAGCAATCAAACAAAAGACTGCATGATTGAGGCATATCAGTGGGTCACCAAGAACTCAACAGGATGCACAACCTGTAAAATCTGTAGGATGGTGAGGTTACTGCTTAACTTCTTTCTAAGTGGTGAGGAGAGGGAGAAAGTGAAGTCACAAAAAGAGGTAATTCTATTCATTTTGTTCACTGAGAGATGGTATGGTAGGACATTCGGGGATAGTCAGGCCATGATCAAAAAAGCCTTGGCAGTTTGTCTCAGCATCAAGTAAGAAAACCATACTCCCAAGTTGTGACTTCTATTGGGAAAGTAATGTTTAATAAAAACCAAATTACAGGCTTTTGAAGTCTAATACCTGTGCTAAAAGTAGGTACTTATGAAAAATAAAATAAATCACAAATTCTCTGTCATGATTAGTTTAATAGTGGAGGGCAATGGATGCATTTGCCTCACTGTCCAAATTTATATGTGTCACACTGATCAGCAAAGAGATTCTTTAAATATGGGTAAACAGCACATAGGAAGTACTTAGGTTAGAAGTTACAGTAATTGGTTAAAATGGAGTCTGTGCCCCTCCTGTTGGAAAGTTTGCAAAGGGTTCTTTAAACACCCCTCATGGAAAGAGCAGTCCCCTTGCGTACCCTGAACTCTAATTTACAGTGCAGATGCTCACGGTAAAGGGTGAGCCAGAATATTCTTAGGCTGATCTCAAGGGGAGAGTGTTTCAGGTGGGCAGCTCCAGGGCCTTTCTATCGTGGATGCTGAGAAAATCAGCATCACCTGAAAGGGCAGTAAGCTGGTTTTAAACTTCCTGAGTGTGCTCAAGGGCACATAGTGACAGCATTCAGGGTGTATGACCTGCATGCTGGGCTTGGGGGGCTATAATGTGCTTAGCCTGTATTACTTATCTACAGTTTCAAACCTGATTAAAAGTTAGCCCTTTCATATTAGAGAATGAAACCTTCCTAAAAAAAGAATATCTACAACAGTTCCTTCCTTTCTTCTTCTCAAATTTTAAGTAACCAAGCTATCCTTGAAAACAAAAATTACCCTGCTTTCTTTACAGAATTGTTTCTAGAGAAACATACTGGGGAGGGAAGGGTTGCTAAGCTGAACACTGTCCTAGCAAAAGCCTCATTTCTATCTTTCTCAGTCTTCGACATTCTTGTGCATCAGTACCTTAAAAGCCAGTTTTAAAACTCTCACATTTAATACTGATAGTAGAAGCCTTTTCTTATTGCCATTTTCTTGGCTAATAGTGCATTTGGCAAGTTACTCGATTGTGGTGTTCTAGAAGAATCTAAACTAAGACAAGCATATCCCTCAGATACATAGAGCAAATTACATTCTCTGGATAAATAAAATTTTTCCAATAGCCACTATTTGGGGTTTACATTTATTTGTCATATGGACATGCAAATCTTCTGTCTGTTAAACTGTCTGGAAACTGCAGAGGCTCGACAATACAACAAAGTTTTGCTATTTCACGTTATATTATCTGTTGAGGGTATTATTATGATGAACTTTTTTGAAAAGCTGAAAACACTTTTCTGGGTTAATTTTCATTTAGATTGGTAAACTGATCCAAGTCATCATATGTTGCACAATAGCAGCAGGACAGGGAGCTGCAGCCACTGTAAGCTGTAACACTTACTGGGTACCTGCATGGTCTTTGGTGGCCTTGGGGTTCTGATTCCTTAATCAACTGACACCAAATACAGTGGTTAGTACAAGCAAAGTCACTAGTTTGAAAACCAGCATAAATATTTCAGGACTGCACTGCAGATGGCTGTGTGCTGAACCAGTTCCTCCACCAAGGATGTCTAGTTTAAATGGATCAAAGGAAACACTTTGTCACCAGTAAGGGCAAAAAACTGAGGCATCGAGTAATTCAGGAAATTACCAAGTGAGGACATTCAGATAAAGACCACGTGAAGTTCCCATTTCACTCCCTTTTACCAGTTTCTGTAGTACAGTATTTTCAGAAACAGACTAGAAAAATGTGAAAAAAGAAGTTTAATGATGACTTACAAATATACAATACTTACATTTTTAGGAATTACAAAAATATCATACTGTAGAAACCAAAAACTTCCTTCAACCTTTGGAGGAACATTTCCAAGTTATTTATTTAAAAAGAAAAATTACAGTCACTTTTCATAGTGTCACATGTTTACATATAAGCATTTCTCAATTGAAAAATATCTTGCAGCTTACCCAGAGGCAGTTTTTGCAGTTTAAGCTCTACACCCATCTATCATACAAAAAATTCTATCAGCCCCTGTTAAGCTGACATGACATTGCATTTTTGTATTTTAACAGCCTTTAGTTTGAAAATATGTACAACCCATACAGCTAAACTGATGCACAGTTGTTGAGATTTCACCTGGTGTATTATGTATTGCTCATGGTTTAGTAAAATGGCATAGGCTACCTTTTCTAATTAGCACGGTGATGCATGTTTAGAAAAAGGTGGTCCAATTTCGTTAGGGTATTGCCAGCTCTTCCTGAAAGGAATTTAAAAAAAATATAACACATCCTTTGCAAGATGCTTTTTCACTTTATGAAACTTTTATCTTACATTGTTTCTTCTCTATGTACTATTCTTACCTCAGGTAACAGAGACAAACTGAGCACGCTTTCCAAAGCCTGTTCATTTCCAATAGTTTTCTGATCTTGGATGGTTCCCAGATTGTACTTTATTTAAGCCAAAATTTAAAAACTTTCTTCTACGTAAGAGCAAACATTAGTACTTCTTAGTCTGTGTGTATTTGAGAGTCTTCTTATAGATTAGAGTACTTGGAGTAACACAGCCAAAACACAACCAGTCTGTTTCTGACACCTTCACTGTGTGTGTATACCAACACCTTCATGATTTTCAGACCATATCATTTCAACATGTAACAGCATATGAACTCAACAGAATCTTCATCTTGCTGAAGGTAGTTTGGGACTACACATTTTTAAGTGATTGTTTTTAATTAAGACTAAGTACCTCCAGAGTATTAGTTATGGTTCAGGCCCAGATCTCTGGAACACAGAAAAAGCCTGCCATCAATAGCTGTGAACAGAGTTTTAAAAGAGTCTTCTAGTATTACAGTATTTCCCTACCAAAAGCTTACTCCGTAGACAAAACAAACTCCAAATTCAAGCATCTTTAAAGAACATCTGCGTTCTGGATTTTCTTCGTGCAAGAGCTTCTTGTTTTTTTCTTTCAATCTCTTCTTGAGAGCATTTTCTATTTTTTTGTTCTACCACAGACACTGTAAATAAAAAACATGTATTAGGAGCCTTCAGGTTTGTTCAATATGTATTTTAACGTAGCTGCTTTCAGTATTTGAAGACCTATGGCAGGAGCACACTATCCTGACATACCGGGCACCCAAGTTAAAAGAGGCTCATCTATCCTCTCCCCAAGGCAGGAAGGAGGTAAGATGCATGACCTTTGTAGTGCTACTGATTACTACCTCCCAATGAAAACACTGGGATGCATACATTTGCTTCAAAGAAATTTTACTTGGCTGCCCTTCAAGTGAACCCTATGACATCAGGAGTCAACATAGGAGATGGTGATGGGTTAAGAAAATTAAGGCTATCAGGGTGAAAAGGGCTCTAAAATTTAGTGAGTTACGCAGAGATATAGACATGGAGATGGTACAGACAGAGGGGTCAGATACAGTACAGGTGTCACACAAATAAAACAAGATAGGTTGAAAAAAGGTCAAAAGTAGCAATAAAAATTGGCAAAGTAGACAAGAACATGATAGCTAAGTGTAGCATTTTATATGTTGTGTTATGGAACTATAAATTCCCATATATAAAATCCCAATGTAAAATCCTGACCTCACTGGAGCCAACTGGAACACTGGAACACTCCCTGCACATACCCAATTTCACAATTTTTATACACCAATTTCCAATTAATGTGTTTTTAATAAGTATTCAAACTGGATATATAAAACAAAGGGTATCTTTGCTTCTCACAAAAAAAGTGTCCATGAAAAATTAAATACCAGTTTTTGAAAGGATCACTTAACATCCATTTTTTTGTTACAGTAATGTCCTTTCCCTCAAAATTTAAGATGGATACAGCTGTTGTTTATCTGTAAAGAAAATCTATGCCATTTTTTTCCCATTCCTTTATTCTCTAGAACATTCCACAAAATAACTAGTTAACTTTCCCCTCCCATCCCCCCTATAATCCAAAAGTGCTACTTTCCATTTATCTGCTTCTTTGCTCGGGAAGAAACACAGATAAAATACAGACCCTTCAATAATGCTGGGTGAGAGTTTGCAGGAATTGTTATGTTGCTTTTGCAACAGTGCTTCCTGAAAATGAAGGTTGATATAGGACACTCTTAAAAGTGTGTTTTATCAGAATTAGTATTGATTAAAACTTTGCCAAGCTGTGAAATCAAGTAAAAGTAAGACTGACTGGCACTTGACTGGTATTTCCCCAGTAAGTAATAATGAGCATGGAATATTACTGACTGTTGCTTGGCAATAAAGAAGTGACTGACCTCTCCTCTGGATGAAAGGGCATCTTAGTGCTTAGACTGATAACTCAAGAATATTTCACTGGCAATTTCAGCCACAGAGCAAGCAACAATACAGGCTGAAGTCCGAAAAGTGTCAAGTGATTAGAGGTTCCAAATTCCAGGTGTACAGTAATATAAAGAAACTGGCCTTCCATATCACCTGGTGCCTTCTTTTCCTGTCCCATCATTAACTGGGGTCTTACTGTGCATCAAAATAACAGTAATTTTAAGTCACAGTTTAAGAATATGGTATGCTGAGTGCTGCATCAGTCTATACTTGATCCTAGTGAATCTGAGTGAAAGAGGGTGTGAAGTATTTAGAGGAGTGGAATATAAATGGGAAATAGGTGTCCTTAACTACTGGAATTCAAGATATGCATCAGGAAGATTTTATTTTTGAGAAAATAACCTCCAAATTCTCCTTACAACACTTACTAACACTTTAACTGAACAGGTGAATACTGAAGCTTATTTTAAATTGCAATACAGTGCAAATTTCTCTGACATTCTGACTACAGTAAGGAAACAAAACAGTAACAGTCTAACAGAGCTACAATAAGACAAATACCTGATGTAGTCTGTGCAAAAGACTCTGAAAGATGCCTCTTGAAAGGTGATTTCTTATTGCCAAGCTTGCTGTGCAACGTCACATTCACCTGATTCTTGCTTCCTTCCAAACTCTGCAGAGTAATTCCAAGGCCAGAATGATTCCCTGGATTTTCAGACCCTACACAAAGACCACCCTGAGAACTGTTAACCTTTCGGAACTTAAACTTTGAAGGCACAAGTGATGCTTTGTTGCCAGTGCTGCTACTTGGCATCTTTCCCACATTGTACAAGAGATGCGGGCTGTCTAATGTTTTGCTATTGAAAGTATTTACTGCATTAACAGGACTCAGTTCAGAACCAGTCTCTCCTGCGGGCACAGAATTTGACCTGTACCATTTCCCTGAACCAGTCTTTGTAGTATCTTCAGGAGCATCCTGATGACAGTTTTCAGTCAGTGTGTATTTACACTCCATAGAAGGACCTGAGATCACAGTTTGAGGATTTGAGATGTTCTTACAGTTCACTACATGACCTGTTGTGGCCAGCCCATGTATAACCTTTGATGAATTCCTACAGGAATCATTTAGTGAGAGAGCCTCCTGTTTTGCATTTGTTTTTTGTGCCAAGAGGAGACCAGGTAGTCCTTGTTTAGATGTTGGGAAGCTGTTATCAGCACTTGATCTGGAATTAATACTGGCTCCTGGTATAGTTTTAGTTCTTTCATTTCCTTGTTTAACATCCTGGCTCTGAGTCTGCTTTTCTATATCATCACACACCTGGTATAACAATTCATCATCCTCATAATTTGCATCCCAAAGACTATCGGATTCACAAAACATATCCAGTACCTCATCAGAGAATTTTGGTTCATTCCAGTCATCAAATGACACGGGACATTTCTTTGGTATTTCAACTTGATTTGAGTGACCTGTATTAGCTTGGTTAACCACTTTAGTTACATCATTAGGTTTCTTATTGATAGCAACACTGGATGACTGACAGGGAATAGTATCAGTGTTATTCCCAGGCTTTTCTGTCCATTGTCTATGATGACTAGATCCTGAAGGAAAAAGAGGAAGAGGGTCACTTTCAGGCTTAGTACATTCATTTCCATTCTTCACTTCAGATTGCACTGAAACTGGAATATAGTTCAAATCACTGTTTTGGGCACTTTTCCAAACAGAATTCATTTTATCTGGCTTAACGTCACATTTGCCATCCAAGGCTGTGGTCTCCATCTTTGAGTTTTCTGTCTTACATGGCTTTTGTAAAGACAGAGATTTTACAACATTTTGTGAGTTTTTACTAGAATGTTTCAAAGGTGAATACTGCAAACTCTTAGGTTTGTTTACAGTCCGCAAACAAATTACTGAATTGCCACTACTTCCTTGCTTTGTTCTGCTAGCATCACTGAAATCATGCACAGATGAGTTTGAAGAGTTTGCAGGAATTCGTGGTGGTTCTTCAGTACTTATCAATTCAGGATTTTGGGTTATTTGCATCACAAAAGAGTCATCTGCCAAAAGATCTGTATCCCAGTCATCAAAGTCATCATTAACTACTGCAAGCTTAGTGGAGGCCACCAATTGTGTCTTCAAGTAAGGAGGACTTTTTTTTGTCAACGTGTGAATATCAGGTTTTGGTACGGTCTGGTTCACGCTTCCTACTGCAAACGGAGTATCTTTTTGATATGACTCTGAATTACCATGTTGTGTGTCTTCAGCTTTCTCAGAAAGGTGTTCCTCCTCCAAGATGCTTTTAATTTTATGAAAACTATTATTTAAAGAAAAACCTGACAGCCCTTGGCTCAGCTGTCCACTGCACTTCTGGGTAGAGCAGTCAAAAAGAGCATGAAGGGCTATTTCAGCCTCAAGGTCTAAGGACTTTTGACTGCTGGATTGACAGGGCTCTGCTGCAGGGATGCCAGTGCTCTGTCCAACTGGTTTCAGGGACACAGCAGTATCTGATTCAGAACCTTCACCAAGGAGTGATTTCTGGTTCTTCATATATATTTCATCTTTAGAATTGTTTAAAGGCTCTGAGGTGGTCTGGATGATGTTGTGTCCAAGCTTCTCCTGTTCCTGAACAGCATCTAGCTCTACTAGATTTTTATCAAATTCCTTAGCCAATTTCATGAGTTCCTCTTCAGGATTTTTTATTTTAAGATCTCTGGATTAGAAAGAAAATACAGAAAGGAAAGTCAGAGCTACTGAGAAAGTTTAGCCAAGTTCAGTAACATGATCCTGTGAGCTGTTCATTCTCTAGTTTAACAAGTACAAAGGTATGACTGAATTCCACCGCTTTCAATATGCAGTCAACATGCAATTGTTTTGATAATTCCCCAGAAATACTCCACTAAGACAGAAAAAGCCCACAGCTAAAAGTATTCTATATGCTAATGTACAATTACTTGGTTCACTATACATAAAAGACCACATAGCCTTTTTATGAAAGCCCAGCTATAATGCGGAAGAAAAAACTGTAACTTACCTTGTACAACTTAACTTTGTCCTAGCTCGCACTTTTACTACTCCAGGTGTACAGGGAATAGCATCCTCACCAATCCATGTTCCTAAAAGGGAGTCTTCATTACAGGCTGCTTTTTCATCCTGAATGATTAGATTGATAATGCTTAGAAATTTGATTTCAGATAAAGACTGGACTCATCTTGCCTGAGTTAAAAGTTGCTAAACTGGATGAAATCTGCTGAAAGCCACAAATAGGAGCTAAAACAATACAAGTGCAACATTGTCTACCAATAGTTGTGTCACTTTAATTATAT
This sequence comes from Atrichornis clamosus, assembly GCA_013400975.1. Taxonomy (NCBI): domain Eukaryota; kingdom Metazoa; phylum Chordata; class Aves; order Passeriformes; family Menuridae; genus Atrichornis; species Atrichornis clamosus. The sequence goes on from WBMZ01005536.1 coordinate 16,769, forward strand.
CAATTTAAAGCAGAACTTCATTAAATTAACTGAATTTTACTTTGGTGCTCTAATACTCTACTTCAGGTTTACACATAATCTGAAATATTCATGTTACAAGCTGTGGTAGTATACTTCAGTATACTACTAAAGAGCTGGTTGAGAGGCCAGCAGCATAAACAAATTAGAGACCTTAAAATAAATTACATTCTGTATGATTACAGAAAAAAAAATCTGACTTCTTCCATTACAACTCATTTATACTAAGAGCCTTTACACAGAACTAAGTGATGTTTAAAAACTAAATGAAGTTGCTTGAGAGTTTCAAAGTTCAGGCTTGAATTTGAATACTGCAAGGAAAGAGATACAATTGTCTAGATGGGCAGAGCAACAGGATGTGGGAAATTACTGCATGTAAACCAGCAAAATTAATTTGCACTTTACTAACTACTAGAGTAGTTTTGATTAGGTTTTTTTATTCTTTGTAGATTTTTTTAAAATTTATTTTTGTTTAAGAAAGAACATAAACAGCAGATAGTTGCAAACCCTTATATTATTTACATTTATGGCAGGGCTGTAACTATTACAAGGAAGGCAGTGGCATCCCTTATAAATGATTTTTGAATTCTTTTAGTATAATTTCTCACAAATACATTAAATAGCAAATGTATTTCAAATAGCCCTGTTAAAAAAGCAGGCATGTTTTGCAAGCTAAATACTACAGATCTATTTTAGAAATTACATGTTCTCTTCCTGCCCTTAAAATGCAACACCTTTATTTTTCACTTTCTAGGCTATGGACATCAGGTTCATGGCAAGAGGGAAAGGGCAGAGATCTTGGGATTAGAAAGCAAATTATTTAGAGTACTGAAACAAGGTTACTATGTTTCTATTACTGCAGAATATCTCTCATCCAGGTCTTGTTGTTGTAAGTCAGCAGACCATCAAGACTGTTCAAAATGCTTCCACAGCCAGGTAAATCCAGTATGTGAAGAAACTCTTACCTTTCAACTGATGAGTAATTAAGGATAAAGAAACACAACAGTATTCCTAAGACCAGGGGCAGGAACTTGTATTCTGAAGATAAACCTTTCTAAAATGGAACTGCTTCAAGTCCACTTTCTTAATGTGTCCTTTTTTAAAAGATCTGTGACTCACAGAGAAACCAGTCAATGCTACACTTACAATTTTAATCCAATCCAGTTTTGTGAACATGTTATCAGTTTTCTATGTGCCCAACTCATACCATGAAACTCATGTAACTAAAACTAAGGCAAATGCTAAGGCTGAAGCAGTATTTTGTATGATTACTGCACGCAGAGAGTGTTGTTTTAGAATTACCTGAGGAGCAATACGATTAACAATTTCTGAAATTTCTACTGTGCATCTACTGGAAGACTGCTTGGTTTTTCCATGGCCTATGAAAACAAACAAACAAACTTCTTAAAAACTGCGAATCAATTCAGTTTCTGCAGGGCAGTACATCTCAAATAATACAAATAAACGTGTAAACATCAGACCTTGATTCAGCACTACATTGAAGAACTTACAGGTTTTTAATAAAAAAAAATCAAACAACCATTGTAAGAGAAAGGGATCCTTTTCCAAGAAATCTTTGATAATTTTTACTACACTCCCACTGCATGCCTCAAACAGGTGTCCCGAAGCCTGGACTTTGATATTACCTAGTCTGTGTGCAACTGGTGAATGAGAATCCCAAAAGATTTCTTGCTGTGTATCGGTATCATTAATAGGAGAGCTGAAAGTAGGTATTCGTGATTTCCTACTCAATGATCTCTTTGGTGTCTTATGTAAACATGACTCTGCGTAAACAGAAAGAGGATCCTTATTAAAAAACAAATAAAAGGCCAAAATCACTTAGAACATACAACAGGTCAAAGCAAAAGCAGATGCTTTAGGAGCATCAAGGATAAAAATCAAGTTCACACTCACCAGCATTCCTTTACTTACAACAGGAATATTGTTCACAACTAGACACTGAAAACAAAACAAGACACTTAGCTTTGCCAGTTACATAACCAGAGGTAACAGAGCATTATGTGATCCTGACAGCTTTATGCTCAGCATCTGATTGTAAGGATGTCAATCCTTACACTTGAGAGATTACTGACTTCAGTTTATATTGAGAAAAATTATGTATACCTCTAAGAGAATATTTTGTATTCTTGCTTGGTGTCTTTCACCCAGACTCTGACTGGAACAATTTTAATGGGCCTCCAAGCTACTCTAGGTCAAAACCTACCTTTGTCTATACTTCCTCCCCTGGGCCCTTCCACCTAGAACTATTAAAAGCACGCATACAGCTATTAAAAACCTGTTTGCAGCTGCCTCTGATCAGTAAGCAAACTAAACACCGTACGTGAAGCTCAGATAGTCACCCCTGCATCTTAGAAATGATGCTGCAGATGTGAAAGCCTATAGAAAAACTGAAAAGATGCGATTACTATGCAAGAAGCATCTTAGGAGATGCTTTGCACTGAAGTGCCCAGCACAGCCAGGTTTTATCCTCTCCTCGGTTAGTTCTCAGTATTTGTTGCAGGAATCACAGAATGGGTCAGGTGGGAAGGGACCACAGTGGGTCACCTCATCCAACCTCCCTGCTCAAGCAGGGTCACCTAGAGTATGTGGTACAGGATTGCATTCAGATGGTTCTAGAGCATCTCCAGTGTGGGAGACTCCACAACTTCTCTGGGTGACCTGTTCCTGTGCAGAGTCACCACAGAGGAAAGTTTTGTCTTCATGTTCAGGTAGAACTTCCTGTGCATCACTTTCTGCCTGTTTCTTGTCCTATTGCCTGGCACCACCAAGCAGAGACTGGTCCATCCTCTTCGCACCCTCCCTTTATATATTTATACACATTGATAAGGTGCCCTTTATTTTCTCTTCTGGAGGCTGAATAGACCCAAATCCCTTAGCCTTTTCTCGTGAAATAATTTCTCTAAACCATTAACCAACTTTGTAGCTCTCCACTGGACCTGTTCCAGGAGCTCCACATCTCTCCTGTCCTTAAGTGCCCAGAACTAGTCACAGCACTCCAAATGCGTCCACACCAGGGCTGAGCAGAGGGGCAGATCACCTCGCCTGATCTGCTGGCAATGCTCTTCTTAATACACACCAGGGTACCAGTGGCCTGCTTGGACCCCGGGGTACACTGGCTCAACATGCTCTTGACAAGAACAGCCCCTTCCCAGGGCACGAGGGCGGAGGGAGAGGAGATTTACACCGCGCCAACTCCTCCTCACGGCTCGGCCGCGCCTCTCCCGCGGCTCCAGAGGTGGCGGGCAGGGCCAAGGCGCCCTGGGGCCGCTCCCGCCGTACCTGCAGCGCGGGGCGCGCACGCCGCCTCCCCCAGGGGCAGGCCTTGGCCCGCGCCGCCTTTCACCGCCTCCTCCTCCGCGGGGGGCTCCGCCCGCCGCCGGGTGAGCTGTTCCTCGCCCTCGCCGGCGCTGCGCCTCCTCAGGGCGGCGGGCCTAAGGCACAGCCCCCTCCGCCGGCTACCGGGCATGGCGGTCGCTGCGACGACACCGCGCCTCCGCCACCACCGGGAGCGCCGCCATTTTGCCGGGAATCTCGCGAGACCGCCGCTGATTGGCGGCCGCCACGCCACCTCGAGCGGCCATTGGCCCCGCGCGGCATGGGCGGGGTTACAGGCGCGGCGGAGAACTGCGGCCCCGCCCCCTCCGACCGCGAGACGTCGGCGGGTGCTCCCGCCCGGCGCTCTCTTAGGCGAGAGGGCTCAAAGTCTTCAGTCGCACAGCTGAGGGAAGGAAAAGCTCAGGCGTAGGCAGAGAGACGGGATTGTGCCCTCTGGCTGGCCCGTGCCATCGGCTTGGCCTGAGGTGCCTCGAATACATTCGCGGACGACACCTAGTTGAGTGGCAGTGTTGATCTGCTGGAGTGGCAGGAAGGCTCTGCAGAGGGGTCTGGATAGGCTGGATCGATGGACCGAGACCAACAGTCTGAGGTTCAACAAGGCCAAGTGTCGGATTCTACACCTTGGCCACAATATTGCCATGCAACGATACAAGATGGGGGATGAATGCCTGGAAAGTGACTCCAGCAGAAAAGAACCAGGGATGCTGGTCAGCAGCAGCTGAACATGAGCCACTGTGTACCCAGGGGCTGGGAGGGCCAATAGCACCTGACCCGTGTCAGAAATAGTGTGTGCAGCAGGACTATGGAAGTGATTCTTCCCCTGCACTTGGCACTGGTGAGGCCAGACTTCCACTTCTGTCTCCAGTTTTGGGCCCCTCAATTGAGGAAGGACATTGGGGTGCTGGAGCAGGTCCAGAGAAGGGCAATGAAACTGGTGAAGGGTCTAGGAAACAATTGTTATGAGGAGCAGCTGGGGGAGCTGGAGTGTTCAGCCTAGAGAAGAGGAAGCTTAGGGGTGACCTTCTCACTCTCTACAACTCCCTGAAAGGAGGTTGTAGCCAGGTGAGGGTTGACCTCTTCTCCCAGGTAACTAGCAACAAGATGAGAGGAAATGGCCTCAAGCTGTGCCAGGGGAGGTTTATGTTGGACGTCAGGAAGAATTTCTTCACTGAAATGTGATCAGGCAATAGAACAGCCTGCCCAGGGAATCATGGTTCCTGGAGGTGTTTAGGGAAAGACTGGTCGTGGCACTCAGTGCCATGGTCTAGTTGACATGGTGGTGTTTGGTCTTAGGTTAGACTTGATCTCAGAGGTCTTTTCTAACCTAATTGAGTCTGTGATTCTGTGAAACCCAAGCAGGCATAAACCATTTCATCCCAGTGAGGCAATTGGTGCTGGCAAAGAGAGGCTTACAGAATCCAAATTTGGTAGGTAAGAAATTAACATCAGGTTCCTGAGGAACTGTAATATTTCATCATTATTTTAAGTAGTATAAATGCAAACACATGAATATATTACACCATAAGGTGGGTATTTCCTTCCTGAGCTACTAAATGTAAAAGTGCAAACATATCTATTGAGCATATAGAGTCAAGAAGTGAACTACTATGTACTTGTCTTTTGCCTGGTTTTCATTTCATCAGTTTGGAGTACTTGGATCATATTTGTAAGATGTAAGCAGTGGATCTCAGTCTAGGATCAGGAGTAAGAAATTTTGAAGTCACTAAAGAGTGATTCCCTGAGCCATTAAACCTTTTCTTTTCACCTGAGGCCTCAGGCAAACAATATGTTTTTTCATTTCTCCATTCTCATGAGTGTAATTAAAGCCAGTACAAGACTTTAACAAGGAAAGAAAAATTAAGTATGTATTAAACAGAGAAACTGTATTATATATATGGAAAATTTATAACAATCACAGAAAGTTGTGACATTTGAGTAATTGTTTATGTCATACCTATAAAATATAAATTGGAGATAAGACTGAAAAAGTGGGTCAAGAATTAGGCTTCAAAATCCATCATAGACGTCTGAACATTGCTACTGCCTTGTAGTCATACCAACGTTGGTAGATCTGTGTATCAGCACAAAGTGTGGCAAAGGTGTGCGTGACATTTTTGACTGCTGGTTTGCAATATGGTAATTAAAAAATAACTTACCTAGACTCCATGCAATAGGCACTATATAAGTTACCGGCTCCTTGTTTCCAGTTGAAGTGGATACTGAGAAGAAACTTTTTACAGTAGTGGTAGATACATCTTGAGGGAATGAAAAACACTGAAATCGATACACTTACTAGAAAGTGCTACTAAAATCTTAATGTCTCCTACCACTTCCCAGTGACCTCTTAGCAGCTAGGTACCGTGTGGTGGTCTGCTTTTATATTTATCTATGTTAACAAGCATGGTCTGAAATACTGTCATCAATAATTAAAATTAAGTGACATCTGTCATATTCACTGAGTGTTACAAATTTTGCAGTGCCTTCTTTGATTTCTTCCTTTCTCCAAGCTCATTGTTCCCTAACCCCATTCATAAAATGTGAATATTTGCCACAGGTCTTTCACGCATGTGTGAGATTTTACTCATGCAGTAAAAGCATTTTGGGGAAAAAGAAATAGAAGCATATTTAACGTGTATTTTGTTCTGCATGAGAGATCTTGTTGCATCAATTTAAGTTTGTGTAAAGTTGTGTTGCCAAAAGTTGGCAAAAAAAAAAAAATCTGCATGTACAGAGAAGCTGAACAGGTTCATGATGGGGAAAAAAAAAATTCCACTTTCCTAATGAATAAAAGTGTGTGTATGTCATTGCAGCTTAAGAACTCAACTCTGAGCTAATACTATTTATTAAGTGAAGAAATGTAGTGCTAGAAGCCTGTGATGTTGGAGGGTTTCTCTGTGGAGCTGTAGCCTCAAGGAGGAGGGAGTTTGCTTTCCCTTGTCATGGTACGAGCAGCTGGATCAATGGCTAATTGTGGTGAGGCTGTATTCCAGGGACTTGCAGCAAACTCCTAGTGCTGCAGTTGTGAGTCCTACTTTCAAATCAAGAGGGATAAATAATGGAGGAGATTGAATGAATAATAAAGTTAGTTCAGTTTTTAATAGTAGTATAAATTGCCTGAGAACTTTTCACTTTATTTTATGAGACAAAGATCTAAAATGAAACCAAATAAATGTGGAAGATCTGAGAAGTTTCCTAAGAATTTCCCACTGGTGTAATGAGAGCATTGAAAATATGACTGAAAAAGGCGCATTTCTAAAGTCCTTTGAACACAGAACTTTAAAGTGAGCATTTTTATCTTGGAAAGAGTATGTCTCATTAGTGAGTTTTTTCAAAATGCCTAACGTATCACATCAATATAACTAACAAAGGGAAGTGATTTTATGTTATAGTTCATCTTTAATTCTTGTTAGGGTTGGTAAAAAGGGAAAATCAATAATAGTGATTTCAATGAAAATATCAAGATTTGTGAGAGGGTGGAAGTTATTATAAACAATGAAATTAATTTGACAAATACTGTTTTTTTCTAGTATGTTTTTAAATGCTCTGTGATATTTTCAAAGTGAGCTGTCTTGGGCTTTTTTGTTCCCAAACTACATTTTCATTTTGAAATTGATTTCTTTTTAACCACTGAAAAAGAAGGAAGCAAAACACGTGCATGCTCATAATTTGCCTCCAATGAAAACATGTCTATGCATTTTGATCACCTGAGACTAGGTGAAGAGGCAAATTTTCCAAGCCATACTTTCCTTGGTTAATTTGTTTTAAAAAATGGTTTGAGTATGAACTCTAAAACTCAGTACAATAATATGGCACTTTAAAACATGTTTTCTCATAGGGAAGGAACAGTTAGGTAACAAGAGTGTGTAGCTACATGTCTCGTTGTGTATTTCTGCAGAGGGTGGCTCAGCAACGCTCAGGGATGTAACTTGGGTGCCTGGTGTCTTCTAGTCAGCTTTGCCCCATCAGAGCCAGCTTAGATGTTTCTCTGCTGCACTGCCTCATCTGATTTGTCTGGATTCACATATGTCAGGAGATAATAGTACTTACTGCAGCATGGATTGTACTGGGGAAAACTACGGAGTCATTGGACACAGCACTGAGGGGAACTGTATAAATAGAGGAGAGAATTTTGATGCTTAATGTAAGATGTGCTTATAAATACAACCCTTTGGGCCCAAGCAAAAGTAGACTAAGACACCTTTATAAAATTTAACTATGAAAGTACAATATTTTAGCAACAATTTTCCACCTTTTTTCCTCACAGAAATCCTGCTCATCCATATATTCTCTTAAGAAGCCTTGGAGCATTTACCGAAACAGAGCACTATGTGATAGCAGCTATTTTATACAAGTTAACAAGAAAAGATATGTGTTTTGTTGCCTTTTTTGGGACCTTAGGAAAAGCTGAGAGAATATCTGAAATGTTAACTTAATGGACAATAATTTTTTTCCATCCATAGGGGAACACAGGCATCGTGTGTGTATTTTTGCTTTTATTAATAGCATTTTGATAGCACAGTTATAAAGCTTGTCCTTGGCTTGCCTTGAAATATCATACTGACATCACTTATTACAGAATGTTACTTTAATTTTCCAAGGTGAAATGCTCACAGAGCAGAAACTGGTGAGGAAAATACGACCAAAACAGTTACATATACCTTTATTTTTAAAGTGCTGTCCAGAAGGGTTTGCAGCAATTTTTGCTGATGCATAAATTGACCTAGACAGTAAAGTGATACATGACCTTAAAAATATCTGAAGTAGCCTTGCTTGGGAATTTTTAGTAGAGAGTTATTAAATGTCAGAGTAATTTACGCAAGCATAGCCTAGTTTATGCTTTTGCATTCTCTTTCCCTCTTTCTCTCCACCATGCCATCCGAGAACCATAGGAGCTTTAAAAATATTTTACATATATCTCTTTCTTTTTTTTCCTTCTTACCATAGAGGTTCATCTTATTTTATTTGTCACACTTAGAAAATCTCATCAAATGTGGGACTGTAATGTAGCTCACAAAGACCTGATCCATCAGAGCACTTAAGTACCTGCATAACTTAATTGCAATGATGTTTTCCATTGCTCATTAACTGCCATTTAAAGAAAATTTTCCATTGCTTGGTGTCTGGACATTTAGAGGAAATTTTCAACCAAAATGGCTGAGCCATTTAGAAGAATTAGGTCAGGCAGTGAACAGGCTACAAGTCACAGAGGTCTGTAGGGAGGTTCAGACCCCTGGCAGAAAACTGGGGATAGACACTGGGAGAACCTTCTAAGTATTTATGGTAATGTAGGCTTAATTCCAGACCTCTTCTCCAGTGATCAGGGTGAACTGGATTCAGGAGAGGAATCATGGTTGTGCAACACAGTGGAGACTGCTGTTTGTAGAACTTACACCTTAAACCTTATCTGGGCCAGTCAGCTTCAGTGCACTGCTGCCTGGAGACAGCTCAACAGCTTCTGGAACAGGTACAGTCATCTGGGCATGTCAGCATTGTGCTGGCTCACACCAGGGAGGCTTGCACTGAGACTGACCAGGAGGAGTCTTGAGGCAATCATCACCCATCCACTCAGTTATTTGCTGCATCTCACCTTGTGCCAAGGAGTTTCCAGAGCTTCTCCCTTTTTTTTCACTCAAGTCCATACTATCATTGTTACTGTGGCATGGAGGATGTGCTCTCCCAGCTGAGATGCACCCTCTGCCACCTTTTTGTTAATACATGAAGAAAAGATATAAACAAGGGCAGGATCAAGAACTGTTCATAGAAATTACAGCAGCAAGGTTTTCCTTTATTTTCCTTTTTTTTTGCTTTGTTTTTTTTTTTTTTGTTTGTTTTGTTTTGTTTTGCTTAAATGTGTTGATCCTGCTGTATTGCAGCTCCAGGCTATCAAGTAGTGAAAAATAGGTTTTCTGTTCTGCGCTCTTAGTTTTTGGATTTTTTTTTTATACCTTACAGGAAGACAAGTTAGGGATTTCTCTAAAGAACAGGAAAGAACAGGTTTCCAACTTGTTTGGAAAGCCTGACAAATATTGATCTACTATATATGCTGTGAATGATTTCCTTCATCAGTGACAAAAACTGAGCTGTATTTGAGACCTTGACTTGCTAATCACAGTGTAAATTAGCGAAGTATTTTGTCAGCTACCAAACACAAAGCAGTGGATGGTCAGAGAAGAGAGCTTTTTGATCAAGAATTCTGGAGAAGAAAATAGGCACTGCTTATTTATTTAAAACAGGTTTAGCTTTTGATTGTTCCAGGAGAATGTTTAGCCTAAAAAGCTTACTGAAAAATCATTGATCAAACTACTCTGAAATTCTCCAAATATAGTCATTCTCCATGTTTCTTCAGTCTGATTAGACTACTTTTATGTCAGGGGTTCATAGCTTGCAGTTGAAAAATTAATTTCTGTTACTAAAGTGCCTTTTTTGAGACTTTCATTTTATAAATTCTATACATTATCCTTTGAGCCTGTATCCCATTAACTACAAGCCACAGTTTACATGGAAATGCATAACAATGAAGTTTCCCTATTCCATGTGCGTGTGTGACTCTCATTATGCAACATATACTGCTGCTGGTTTTAATGTTGGGGTGGTTAGAAGTTACTCTCTTGCAAGAGCAGTTTTGTAATTGGTGCACAAGGATTTGAAGTCTCTGACCAGTACCTGATGGTCCCACAGGTGCCCTAGCTGCCATTATTAGTTGTTTCAGTGACAAGACCAAGCTTGAACTGGATATGGAGGTTTGGCCCAGAATTACAGAGCCCTTGTTTCAGGAATGAAGCAAGAGAAAAATTATTTTTCTGATGCCTCACTAGTTTTCTGATGGCATAATTTCTTTCTCTGCAATGATTGCTTCTGGCACCTTCCTCAAGCAGTAGTGAGTTCTGGGCCCAGTGTCCCCTCCAGCTTTGTATGCCATGGCTTGGTGGTCCTCATTCACAGAGAGAGCAAACAAGTGCCCAGATAAGTATTAGACACCCTTTTGATTATTAATTTTTTCATTTATTTACAGATGGCTTTTCCTTTTGTCGTGTTGTTCACACATAATGTGTCTGACTCTCCCTATGTCACACTACATCTTCGCAGTAATTTTCTATGCTGTTCTGTCCCTCTGGATTTTACAGCGGTGGATCAGAAAAGGAGTGCAAGCCTTAGCAGAAATAATAAATCCACTGCAGGTCTTGAAGGTACTAATTTCTGCAAAACAAAATAGTGCCTCAATTCTGTTACAGGCTGGAAGGGGTGATCAAAGTGAAATGCATTCATTGTGGAATTGGTTTGCAAAGCCTGCTTCTAAACCATTACACACACTTTCTAGATTTCTTTTTCCCCCCCACAAAAGTAAATAATGCAATCATGTCCTGCCTGGCCTGTAGCACTGTGCCCCCATGCAGCCCTTGGGTAGTTCAAGGATTGTTCCCAAACCAGGCCTATGTCATGAATGGACAGAGAAACTGTGTTTGCTTGGCAAAGGGGTCGCTGGGTTATATGAATCTGGATAACACATGGTAGATGCGTGAAGGGCTACACAATGAGGTGCTTGTGGGTTGTGTGTGGAACCATCCACTCAATTGCTGCACTAGAGCACTGGGAGTCACGGTCATCTCCCAGCTGCCAAATTGCCTCAAGCCCTCAGAAGTCTGTGGCATATATCCTGTGACTCCAACCAGAAGGGCAGGGTGGTTGGTCATTGCTGGAATAATGTGACATTTGAAAAAATATTTTAGGAACTGTCCTATAATAGTAGGTATTTCTAATCTGTGCAATCTATCTAATTAGGTTCATCCATGCCCAATTCCTTGTCTGATTGCCTGAGCCTTTCCGCTTAACCAGTCAGGTTTATTCAATAAGGTGTCCTATAATGCTATTTCCTTCCTTGAGAGTATATGTTATCATCCCTGACACAGACTTAAGAATCCCTCCACTTTTTTTCTTATTTTAACATCCTTTGTCTCCGCAGTAAAACCCTGTGCTTTAGTTAGGAGTCACCTAGCTGAGGAGAAACCTAGGTGAGACTTTGGATCTCATTAGTTTTATTTTTAAGTACCTAGAAGATTCTTGAGAGACACAGCAGGTATAGCGCAAGCACAATATAGGTAAAATCCCCATGAATTTAATATGAGCTGCTTTAAATTGTGGTTTCAAATAGTTAACAAGATTAGAAATAATAAGAAATTAATACAGTTGCACGGGCAGTTGACTCATTGTCATTTCCTTTTGGTTTTTGTCATGGGGATAACAAGGTAAAAAGTAACTGTTTGTTTCCTTTTATTGATTGGTTTGATATTTGAAGTAAAGATGATCTTTTTTTTGTCTGAAGAAGTCTTTTGTAAGTTAATATTATGTTAATTAGAATGGATGTCTTCCTGAGCCTTATTTTCTTGTTCATTTGATCTAATTAGCTGATTAATTTTTAATTGTCTACTGAGAGATCTTTACCATATTGTGATTTGTGTTTTACCTTTACATTTGGAAAACAATGGTATGCCTAAAATGACTCAAAAGTATTGTACTGTGATATTTCTGCAAGGGATAATTGCAAATTATGATTTCTTCCTGTTTCCTAATTTTAGTGCAATCCACTTTGAGTTAGTGCTCATTAATCAAAAAGGTTTGCACAGTGTGGAGTAGTAAGAAGGTATTTCAGTTAGAGAAGCTTCATGCTAGAGGGTCTGTGACTTGGTGATCAAAGGGAAATGAAATCTCTTGGTTGTGTATGAACTGCAGCGAATGCTTCTCAACTTGCAACATTTATTCTTTTTTTCCATGTATTTCTTTTATTCCAGTAATGTTCTGAGATTCTTAGAATGAATGTATTAATGTGCTTAGAAATAGAAGTATAAAGTTCTAACAAGGCTGAGTGTTGATTAAAACTTACTTTCTGGTGACAGAAAATGAATCACAGTTCTTTTAAGTTCTTTCAAGTTATTTCAAGTTATTCTCTGAATGTTTAAAATTTGTACCTTATTTTTAGACTGAATTAGTCTTGCTGTAACTTCTAGCCCTTCGATCTTGTTCTTTCTTTGCCTGCTAGATTGAAGAGCCCTCTATTACAAAATTTTTGTTCCCTATGGAAAGCACTTGTAGCCTGTGATCAAATCATTAACTTTCACTTTGATAAGTTAATTGGTTGAGTGTCCTGAGTCTCTTGTAGTAAGGCATGTTTCCTAATACCATAATTGTTCCCTTGGCTTCCTCATAATCCATGGAATTTTTCATAGTATTTCTTAAAACAACACCAGGCACCCAGTGATACTACGTTTCACAGATGTAAAATAAGATAACACAACCTCCTTATTCCTATTTATTCATATATCTAATGAATATAGTAGCTTTTTGTTACTGCAATATCTTAGAAATTCATAGTAATCTGCTTACTTGTCATGGTCTGTGTTCCCAAAACCTCTCCTCCTTGTTAGGATCTCTTTTTGCCAGAATTGAATCCTCCCTCATTAAATCTGTCTCATTGTACTCATTCCTTGATCCACGGCCTTCCTGTTAGCTATACTGAAGTACATAATGTCTGGTTAGACTCACCTAACCCAATTGTCTTCTCCATTATTTTCCATCATTTTCCATTTTCTAGTCATCTTCCCATATTGTGAAAATGCACCTTTTTTTCCCAAAAGTGAAAGATAGTCTAGGAGGCAAGAGCCAATTCCAATGTTAGTGCCTTGTTCCCCAGTCATGTAATGATGGGTTAGATGTGTCTGCTACATAGTTTTTAAGTAGTTTAGGATGCCATTCCAATTTACTGTATCCCATTTAGCCTTCCAAAAATTAACTTCTAATAATTACTAGTTTTCTAAGCCCTTAATAGTCACTGGAGAGAGATGGAGACCTTCACAAAAAGGTGTAGTGGACTTATCTGAAAAACCATAAATCACTTTTTGACAGTGCCTTTTTCTTTTCATAGACTGTAATGGGAACACAGAGAAGTTAAGACAAGCTGCCAAACTTTTAGACAGCTATAATTACTGTGGATGAATCCCATCTCTTATGCTTTTTAGCTTTTCAGTCAAACTGTGGTATGATGCAAAGCCAGTTCTCTTACAGGCATCCATCAAGATGGTTGCCTTTAGCAGTCCCATTTGTAATCACATCAGAAAATGATATCAATTTAGCTTGACAAGATCTACTTTCCAGAAACCCATGTGGATAAGCTTTAATTAGATTATTTCTTTTAGTTCTCTATCAGGTTAGTTATCACTTCTATGCCTCTTTTGCTTTTATATCAGATCCTTTTATCAAATCCCTACTTTTTTCACGTTAATATTGACACACATCCAAACAGTGAAAAATCTGAGGCTCTGATGTCTTAGATTTTTTTTTTATTTGTTTCCACCCCATCTATATCAGATGGACTTTTCTCTGAGGTACGCCTTCAATCCTTGATCAGTCACTAGTAGTTCTCAGGATGACTTAGAGCCATTTCTAATAAGATGATCTTCAAGTCCTTTTCATGCAGCCTGTCCATATGGTTAAGTCCTGCAACCTGAACAGTGGAGGTAGTGGTTTTGGGGTTTTTTTTTTTGGTTATTGTTGTTTTTTGGAGGGGTTGATTTTTTTTTTTTAAATTTTTGGGCTTAAAGTGAAACATTTCATAAATATATTAGATTGTGTGTTTCTCTTTCCAAACTCGTATGTTTTTAAACTTTTTTTTTAATATCTGAGGAAAAGTTACCACACTTTTGGTTCTTCTTCATCTTCCTCATTCCTTTTTCATTGTAAAACAGAGATGTCTGGAAGAAAACAGACAGACCATGGTGTTCTGTTGCCCTCTGACTGCAGAAAGGCTTACTGGGCTGAAGGGAAAGTGATGACCTTGTACTACATGTGTGGTAAGAGATGAAAACCAACTGCTCTGTTTTTATTTAATATTGTTGCATGAGGAGAATGCTCTGAAACAGGGAATTGTGCCTTCAAGTTAAAAGAATGCTTGCAGAACAAAAGCAAGAGGAGAAAATGTGCACAATGATATTTTCCTGTCTACCTGACAGACAAGAGATTCTCTTGCAAGACTGTAGATTCAAGTCAACATTATCTTGGAAACTGCTGTCATTTTAAGTACCAAAATGTTAATCTACCTGGTCGCAAAGTGATGAACTGTTAAGGCAAGTCATTGCCATCCTGTCCAGCTCTGCCATATTTTGAGCACCTCAAAGGACAGAGGGGCTCCTATTTCATTCCAGTCACTCCTGTTCATCTGTTGGAGGGATTTGTTGCCATCATAGAAGTGGATTGCTTCACAAGATGCCTCAGGATTTCTTGTACTCAACAAATGGTGGACGCAATGTCAACAATTATAGGAATAATTTATTTTCTGTAGAGACGAATTAGAGAAATAATTCCATGATATGCCCTTCTTCCTGGGTAATCCAAGGACAGATTTTGCTGGGAGGGCAAGAGGGTGTTACCTGACACTGATATTTCACTGTACCTAAATCTGAGCATTCTGATAAGTATCGGGAGTCCAGTTAATGTCTAGTGCGACCACCCACTGTTGGAAGTTAATTTGCCTCGGTTGGAGATACCTGGAATATTCTTTCTTCTCTTTCCTTAGTCTTATCACTTCCTTCATTTTTTGCTGTCTGCTATTTCTTCTGTGTCAGAAATAAAGGTAATAGTTTTACAGGGGCCAGACCACCAAATGGGCCAGTTGGAGAGGTTCAGTTTGTTAAGAGACTGAGAATGTTGGCTGTTTTAAATTCCTACTTTGCCAGAGTAGTGTCATGTGGAATGTTTTGAGATAATATTTTCCAAAATGCAGTTTTGTAGTCCAGAACTAGTATCTTGCAACACAGCAAGTGCTTCACAGCATTACAGAGTTACCACTCCAACATCTCTGACATCATCTTAAGATTTGCACTGAAGCCATTTCAGATCTTTGGGATAGATCACACTTAGGCTCATTATAGGAGTTACCTAACCAGCAATTTGAACATGAAGGTATTCATGTGATTACTTCTTGGGAGGTGTTCATCCAAGTGTAAATTACTCTGCCTCAGAACAGATTTTAGCTGGTGCCGACAGCTTGGATGACTGGCACATTGTCATTTTCATAACACACCTAAAACAAAGGTGCCAAAAGTACCTTAGTGGCATTGGGGCATTGCTGCAGTGAAAAATTTCCAGTGAAAATTTGTCTCAAGGTGTATTGGTAGATACAGGTTGGTTTCAGTTAATATCTGGAATAAAACAGCATTAAAAACTATTATTGTTCTTTCACACTCCTTGGGGAGGGGGGTTCTCCATTCATGTGAAAGCAGTTCATGGTGATGGTGCTGTGGTAACACAAAATTATGTGGTTTATGCTTCTTCTAGTGCATACTCATCCTCTTTTCAGATGTCCTTGAACTACCCCAGCTGTGCTAGTGTCATGAAAACAGCTTATTTTCTGTCCTAACCATTCTGTCAGAGTTTTTGTGGGGTGAAACTTCTGTGCTCTTGGGGATATTTTGCCCTGGTTTCCTCAAGAACAGAAGGGATACACAGTCACTCCATGTGCCAGATAGTCAGTTGTGTTTCTTTCTCTTGTTGTCGAGTTACAAAAAAAAATGATGTTAGAAAAATTATTTCTGAAATTAAATTCCTACTAGTATTAGGAAACGTCGTGGTTAAAAAGAGCAGACAGACCCAATTTATTAGTCCCATTCCTCTGGACAAGAGAATCACCTCACTAGAGTGGTGCTACATGTGCTCTGGAGTTCACACATTACTGAACACATCTCACATGCACTTTATTAGACAGAGTATAATCCAGACATGGGATGCAAAATCAAAGTGAACCACACTTTATAAGTTTACAGCTCAGGAAATGGAGAGAAGCTGCTTTCCTTCTGCTCACTACAACAGGAATCCTTTTGAAAAGAAAGTTGGTTCCAACCTCTGCTTTGGAAGTGTGCTGCATGTGATTTCATCCCATTAGCTGTGATGGTCACCATTCAGTCTTGTAAGTGATGACGTGATGTGATGGGGGAAAGGGTTGCTTCCAGTGTTATCAGTATAAATCTTCCTGTGAACACTTGACCAAGAACACACATGTTTTGCAATTATGTCAGTTTAAAGAAACCAGCTATTTCCCCTTTCCCCACAGTACTGTAGAACCTTTTTTTTTTCCCTCTGGCAAGAGATGTGAAGAATTTGCAATTTCTATATATTATAATAATTTTAAATGCAGGAATGGTTCACATCCAGATTTTTTAAACAGGAGGCATGTAGCCTGCAGTTTTATTTGTTTCATTTATTTAGCATGGCATGGCTAGGTCCTGGAACTAACTTATATGAGGTCATTACCCTATTGATTAAATAGTGTGATGAAAAGGGCATGATAATACACTGCTGGGAGATTATTGCCAGACACTTTGCAAACAAAGCTGCTGAAAGGAGAGCAGTTGTGAGACCTTCACTGTGGTGTGTAATTAGCAAGCGAGTAGGAATTAAAATAAAGGATACATGGCGTGATATAGTGATTATGTGCAGATAAGTAATGTTTTGAATACTCCCTTTTGGTAACTCTAATGAGAATACATCTTAGTACAGGAAATGTCTGCTGGGACTACACTATCCAGAATCCTTAAACAAGCTATGCTGTAGGTTGTTCCCGACAGCAAAAAGAAAGCGTGGAAGCAATGCTGTGGATCTGCCTTTTCTTCAAACCCTTCTCTCTGCATCTTTCTTTCATTCCAAAAATCTCACACTGGTGTAATGAGTGTTAGAGAAAAACAGTACATCTGTGCTGTTTTGTTGGGATGGACCACCATTTCTTTAAAAAACAATCTTTTTGAGGACAACAACTGAATTTGAACAAGCCACCTTTTGAGTGGGAAACATCAGCCACTACAACATGAAAGAGTTGTCTAAATGTGGGGTGTACAGGCAGTACCAAACTTGTGATTCTTGCACTCAGCCCCTCTGCCCCTCTGAGGAGCACAAATTCTTACATGTTCCTGAAATAAATCAGGGCATCTGATTTATTCTGCATCATATATTTCACCTTGGCAGCCCTTTCAGTCCTACATAACCCAAAGATCAGAGGCTTTGAGGCAGCATCTCAGTTGCCTAAAGGGGAATGAAATGGTAATTTTCAGAATATGGCATGGACCAACTGTAGAGAGAGAGATGGATGGACATTGACAGAAATCTTGCTGGCCATTTCTTTGCCCAGTTTGAAGATCCTTTCAGACGTGAAATTCATCACAAGACACTGAAAATTTCCTAAATATTATTAGCAGTACAATTCTTCAGAGCCCTTACCCATGGTGGTATAGACCCGTGAGGGATATCTCCTGTTTTAGTGTCTTTCAAAAATCTCAAGCCGCGTGTTGCAGAGACAAAGTTAAACAGTCACAACAGCAGTAAGAGTGGGAGAGAAGAGGGCACCAGGGGAAAAAAAATAAGGAAAGGGAGAAGAGGGGAAAAGAGAAAAACAGTGCTGTTGTGGGGGAAAGCATCTACTCAAGGCAGAAGGGTGAAGCAGCCATGGTGAGGGCAAAGCAAATGGGGAATACTCTGTCTGGCTCTATTAACCTTAATTTTAGTTCCTCTTTTCCATTTTTCAGCTTAAGTAAGCAAGCATATAGCCATGTTTATATAATAGCTGGAGTAATGAAGATGGAATATACCAATTTGGGGCTAATTCTTGCCCTCAGGAGAGCACAGGCACTGCAGCTGTGGCCAGCCCCTACCAAAAAGGAGTGGTGAGGAGAACAGCTTCTTGTATCTGACTTCCCATTATATCCTCACCAGGGACCACCATAGTCTAGCCCTTAGAATAAATAGATGAGGTTAATTTTTCCAGCTGTAGAGTTGGTTTAGCAGCTCTCAGCTCTGGTTCAGCAGTTGTCCCACTCAAACTAATGAAGTAGTTTCCTTGAGAACAGTTGGACTCAAAAAGCCCATTTATAGCCTTTTTCAGATATTGGAGTTTGTGTCTTGGGACTCTTTTGTACTCTTCCTGTTTGATATCTTCACCTTCCAGATCATGACAAGCAGGGTTTTCCTCAGCTTTATCACAATGCTGTTATGTACTTATAGCCATAATATCCCTTGATTTGTGGGTGTGGGAGAAACATGCATTGTGCCACATTTGACCACATCCTCCGAAACTGAGGTTGTGGTTGAGCTAATTATTTTCACGGCTGGAAGAGAACAGGCAATGCTGCCTAAAGAGTGGGAAGATGTGTGTCTGTGTGAGCCTGTGTTTGTGTGGTTATACCATCTGGGAAGAGCAGAGCCAGATATACTTCCCCTTGGCTTTTTTTAATGTGCAAATCCTCAGTAAAGATGCAGAAGGAGAAGTCTCATTTCTCTGCCTGAAGTCCTGCGTTTGTCTAAGGTTTGGAGTTCTGGGAACTGCGTCTCGCTGCAGAAACCCTGCCCTCTGGAATTCCTGTTCTGCCATTTCCCAACTGACACCTTTTGCTTCTGTGGGCAGGGGGGAAGTTGCCCTTCCTCTGCATCGCTTGTTTTTGTTACACAAGCAGTATGAGGTACCCGTTATTTATAATCTGAACGTTAGGGATGTTGGGCCAATCTGGTGCTTCCAGCTGGCTGAACACTTCCTAGAGCTTTGGATGCCAGATATAACGTAATTTATTGTGGAAAACAGTAGGGGTAACTTCTTGCTCTCAAAGGTTAATGTAGAATATCAGCAGCTCTTCAGCAAGGATACACGTATTGTTGGATAGTCTGTGATTATGTGTCTCTTACTAAAATAGAAAAACAAATTGCTTTCCTTTTTGATGCTGCTGTTCAGCCCCTTCTCTTTTCCCTCCTTCCCTTTGTTATTTTAACTCCTTCATTGCATTATGCAGTTTTCACATGTTTCCTCGGGGATTAAAAAACAATTGTACTTTGTTTGTCATGAAACTGAGCAAGCTAGAGGGATTTTTTATTTTTCTTTTGGCTTTGTTTTAACTAAAACATCCATTTCTGTGCCGAGACAGAGCAAACCTGCTGAGTTAGCCAAGGCTATAAATTGAACTGGTCTTTTTACCTCTAGAAAATATTAAAGCATCCTTCTGCCACTGAACTGGCACCCGTTGCTGCATCAAGTGCTACTATTAACGGGAAATCGTGAAAGTACATTATCACTGCAGTGCTGTCATTACCAGAGGGTTTCACTGAACTAAAGTGTTCAGGAAAGTGAGACTGGGAAGACCAGGGAGAAACAGCACACTTAGAGCAAGGGAAGGGAAGCTTCAGACAAAAAACTTGGAGACACATTAAGAGTTTGTGAAGGTACCCAGCATGGAGGCAAGTGTCTACTTTTAAAGGGGACGTATTAGGTAAAGTGTCCCATTATTCTCCAAGTTTAGAGATAAACTGGTGTAGACTTTCCTAATGGGCTCATTTCATCAATTCTAGAAGATCTGAAATCTGCCAAGGCAAGATTGTGTCAGCCTGGAATCTAATGTGGTTCATACTGCACCAAGGAAAACTCCAAAGAGAGGGGTTTATTTGCAACTTTTTTTCTTACCACTAGAATGAGTTAGCTCTCAGGGATTCTTGTGCTTAAGAGAGACTTTTTAATCATCAGAAATACACTGTGAACTGCACTGATAGTTCAATTAAAAATATAATGGAAACATATAGAATAATCAGTTAGTAAAAGTTGTGGTTATTTAAGACATGAATTTATCACTTGCTGTGGGTGTTGCCAGGTCAGCAGGTGGGGAAACTGCCTTCTTCCTGCAAAGCCATGCTGAATTCACCATCTCTTTTGTCATCAGAGCCATAGGGAAGACTTAGGTGAACATTTTGTTATAGTTCACAGTCTGGGCTTCATCTGTCTTCCATTTTATGGGATAAGAAAATGATAAATAATGCGTAAATTCAGTTTGGTTTGCTTCTCCTTTTCAAAGTTCTTTAGAGACCTGAAATAATCTTCCTGACACCCATGCAAGGTAAGCGTAGCTATCGAGTTTTACAGATGTGGAAACTGAGGCACAGAGAGGTTGAATAGTGTAACTTGAAAATATGAGTGCCTAAAATAAAGCAAGTTGAGTACATGATCCAAACAGCAGAAATTTCAAGCTCCTGATTTCACTAGAAAACAAGGATGCACAGGATATCCATGCAGCAGGCCTTGAATGGACATGCTGAAATCCGCTGCAGAGCAAGTGTCCCCCAAGTATGGTTCCCCAACTTGTGGTCAGAACACTAGACCAGAGCACTCCTGTGTGATTGTCAGGATCTGCGTGCTGTTCCTAGCCCTGTTTAGGATTTGGGAATTGGTCATTTTTACTGATTTTTGCTCCCAATTTACCTGCTCTTAGTTAATCCCCTTAATTCTACACCTGTGTTTTGTGAGAGTGTGTGTGTGTGTACGTGAGAAGTCTCCTTACAGGCATGATCAACTTGATAAGAAAACCTCTATAGCAACATAAAATATATTTTTGGTTTTGTTTCCTGGGATAGGCTTCCCTCTGAGAATTACTCATCAAGCCACATATTTGCTTTGCTCAGCACTATTCTAGTAGAAGTATTTCTTATTTATTTAGTCTTACACACTGGTCCAACATTCCCTTGTTACTACAACATGTTTGAATAAGAGGTTGGAGCACCCAGGGAATCCAAGACTATGCCCTGGAAGTTAAAAATAAGCACTAATTTTAACTGTGTATCTTTTGGGGCTCTGGTTGGAGCATCAGCACATTTGATTTTTCAGCATGTCCTGAGCCCTGACTCTGTGTAGAGCTGGGATTGTTCTCGGTGTCTGAAGGCAGCAGCCCCTGTTGTTCACAACAAACATTCCCAACCTGGGGCTCCCAAGGAGCAGATGCACCTTTGAAACATTGGTTGTTTTCACCGAGCACCTATTAGTTTGACTAACACACTTTCTGTCAATTCGTAGTATCAGTAAGTTAAAACAATATTGAGCTACTCTTTCGCAATTCTTTGAAAATCATCTATGCCCCAAATTACAGCGGAAAAGAATATTCCTCCCCACCCCGCCAAGTTGTTTTCAAAGAGGTTTTGAAAATCATTCAGATAATGAGACTTTAGTGCTGTGAAATTTTATCAAAGGGCACTCTTTCCCTGAGCTCAGATATGAACTTATTTTGCCAATCAGATAAAACTTCCCAAGCTTTTTTCTAGCAGCATCAGTGGTTAACTTAATCTTACTGCACTGTAAAGGATTTTGTGCTACAAATCATTTTTCATAGAATCTCTTTGTTATGTTGGGTGAACTCTGGAAAGATTATTTGTAAGAACATTTCCAGGAACATTAACAGCACAGTGTAGTCTCCAATGAAATGAAAATGACTTAAAAAGGGTTTCTTTTAGATTAATAAAAGAGAGCATGTATAATGAAAAGAGCTGATAGAGAAATATTTAAGTATATTAATAGGCAGAAGAAATACCTATTAAGCAGAAAAATGTCTATATACCAACCCCCTCTCCATTTTAAATTGTATATATTATTTTAGCTGTTAGGAATCCTTCCTTCCACCTTGTGGAAACTGACAATTTTTACTTACAGCCTGAAGCTAAATACTGCAGTGCCTCAAAATGGAAGATGAAACAGGCCAACAGGTTTTCTTTGTCTTTTGAAAAAAATGGAGTGTCATTTCTTCTCCCTCCCCCTCGTGTGTTCCTTCCCCCACTACACCCCTACTGGCATTAGCAGCTTTTCCTCCAAAAAAGCACTAGATGGTGCCCCTTTTCTTTGAGAGTGACAGAGCTGAATTCCCAAGGGACGTGCTGCCCTGCCTGGAAAAGCGTCGGACACAAAAACTTGTAGTGTCTCCTTGTCCCTTAATATAATTATGAGTCTAAGATTAGTCTCCTTTATGTCTTTCAAGTCTTCAAATCTGAACTAGATCCATCTTTAGGAGACCCTCTTGTTCCTCTCGGAAAATGAGTCATGACTGCAAAGATTCATGAGCAGTAAAATAATTTTTTTAAAAAGTGATTTTAAATCAAGAAAGAGAAAGAAGAGGGCATGTTTCTTTCTCCCTGTTTTCAGTAGCCCTACACTGTGACATCAAAGAACATTTGCATTCTTTGCTGAAAAGAAAACTTTTCAAGTCAAGGATTTTTAATTAGATTTCAGCTGGGCAGTCTGATATTAATTTGTTAATTTTATTATCAGTCTTGATAATTTTTTTATTTTAATATGAACCTTAGCCTTTAACTGAGCAGCTGTTTTTAAACAGAATTGATATTACATTTCAATATTTATCTTTCAAAATGAAGTGCCAAACAGGGAATGTGGCCTAGCCTTGTATTCTGCATGTTCTCTCTATACCTTTATTTTTAAAAAATGTTATTAGTCATGATTATCAGATTGTTACCTAGCCTTTGGAACTAGAATGAATAATTGGCTAAAAGGATATTATCTACCTGCATCTATATTTCTTTCTGCATTGAAATAACTGTTTACCTGGTACATGTCATCTTTGTATTTAGACAGTTGTTATATTCCAGACCCTTAACAGAAGAAACTGATAACATAGCATTGAAACAAGTTCTAAACCAACAACAAAAAAAAGTGTTTGCTTGTTAAGAAGGAGAGTTGAGGCAGATATCTAACTCCTCATTTTGAAAACCCTTAAATTTAACTGAAAAAAAGCACGACTGCCTTTAATCTGATTATTTATGCATTTGAAATGGCATAAAAATAATAATTCTTTGAAGTGATCCAATATAAATTGGTCCAGGTTTGTAATTTCTTACTATTTTTGTAAACAGTCCTTAGAAAATTAGGTCCATTGGCATCTGGGAACAAAAATACAACTGGGAAAAGAAGCTCTAATATGAAACAGAAAAAATTATTCCCATGCTCTGGCTGCCCTGTCATATGTCATGACATGTGGCAGGTTGACTGCTCATTAATTCTATTTATATCAGTATGATAATACACCCCACTGAGTACACATGTGTTAAAATATTCATAAATTATGTTTAGTGCAAGCAGATATACATTACATGCCAAAAGAAGACTATTATTTAAAGACAAAACTGGTAAACAGTCAAACATGGAAAAGTCTTTTTAATGTTAGTCCAGTACGTTGTGTATCATCAAACTCACGTCTAATTGCCTTTACAGACAGACTCTGTCTCCAGCAATGCAATATCCAATGCACCTTTATATTTTTTAACAGTTTGCAAAAGAAGCAGCTTTTACTGAAAGTAATTGGAATTTCAGCAATTACTGTAAATGTCATATTATCTCAAAGCAGTGACTATAACAATTTGAAATATTTAAGATGAAGGTTTACTTTGACCTGCACATATTTCAAGATACTTTTACACTGCTGAAAGCTCTACTCTAAATATTTTAATATACAAATGCAAAGAGGGGAATACAGTTTAGCCCCCAACATAGTTATAGTAAATTTTAAGCAAAAAATAGCCAAAAATAGTTAATTGTGCATTGCTCAGGGTATTTTATGTTACACACACATACGCACACACACATATATATCTATCTATCTATCTTAAACTTTTTAAATGCCTTTTAAAATAAAATGAAAAGTATTTTTAACAGGTAGTTAATTTTGTATAGATTGTGAAAGTAATCTCAGAATATTAAAACAGATATATCTGTGTCTTAAAATATGTTTGTTCAGAATCAAAATGCTCTACTATGTGCAATCAGTTTTGAATTGCTCCTAGCATTGGATCAGAATTATTAGAATATTTAGACGTGCTTTTTTCCTGACAAGAAATTAGTATGAATTATGTTGAATTCCTTTATTTAAAAACACCTTTAAAGTGAGGTTTTAAATTTAAAAATGCATTTCAGAATTTCAGAAATTATTGCAAATTATCATGGACTAATGGCACAGATGTTAAAATCCTTGCAAGTTTCAAAATTATTAACAGAAGGTATGAAATGGTGCACATTTATTTGCAGTTATTGTGATAGTTCTCCTCCTAAGTAAGCACAAACCAAGCTGGTTTTGATATCCTCTTAGTGCTTCACATTTGGAAAACAATTTCAAAACTTTATAAAACATCAAATGTAGTAGTGGGGGGCAGTGAGAAGGGAAGAGGGGGTTGCTTCATGGTGAAATGTTGAGAAGATATATGATGAGATTCAGAGTTTATGGATGTCACAAAGGACCAATAATTACCCTGTTTCTACTCAGTTTTAAGGGACCTGAACAGGGGCAGGACGAAGTGACTGACTCTAAAGCATATATAATTGTTCTAATCGCAAAACCATGCTAATGTTTCTAGCAGCAGTGAAGCATATTAACTTCTGATAAAGGATGAGGAGGGGGCACAGGAACACGATGTTACCAAGTCATCTCTTCAGAATGTTTGGTAGGAACAACGGCTTGCCCAGGTGTTTGTGGGTAAAAACGTCACCCCTTGATTTGGGCTGCATTGCCAAACTCACCAGCCCAGTTGACCATTGACCAGCCGTACAAGTGGCTCCATTTTACCCATCGTTGAAATGGTTAGAAGGGGTTGGGAATTTTCTCTTTCTTTGATTGAAAAGGCTGGTTTGAGGAAACTGAAACTTTTTTTTGCAGGCACGTATCAATTTCAAAGAAACTTTCATCAGAAGAGATTTGTCAGCCGTCGGATGGAATTTCTGGTTGAGACCAGAAGGAGATGGCAAGGTTGGAGTATCAGGTAGCACCGTGATCGGCCGGGGCACTCACCTGGAATGTGGAAAATCAAGGTTCAGGCCTGGGGACTTGAACATGAGATTTACAAAGTGAGTTCCCTGAACGAGGCTTTTGAGTTGTTTGCTTGCT
Source organism: Atrichornis clamosus (assembly GCA_013400975.1). Lineage (NCBI taxonomy): Eukaryota > Metazoa > Chordata > Aves > Passeriformes > Menuridae > Atrichornis > Atrichornis clamosus. The sequence continues at coordinate 41,863 of WBMZ01005536.1, forward strand.
CTGCATTTAACTGTTTATGCAAAGTGGAGCCCTGCTAGCGAGTGGGAGATCTTGAGACTTCATGTGTCCCTGATGTGTCAGACCAGCCTAAGACCTGAGGCACTCTGTGGAAAATGGGAGAGAGTGGCAAAGCAAGCAGCACTGAGTGCTTTACTTACCAACCTTTTAAACATTGTCTGTTCATCTTTCATTCTTGTGTATAAAATTCAAAAAGTCTTAGTCCCGGTGAGGAGTGGGAACATTTTTGAAATCTCATAATAGCTTTGCAAAATGCGAAACCCGCTTCTCCCATCCCACCGCTCACTTCTTTGCCATAGAAACAAATTGCAAAAATCTACTGAATTCCTGGGAGCAAACTGTGACTCATGTAAAACAATTTGTCAATTGCTGGAGAATTTACTGGATGTAAGGTTCATTGTAAGTATAAAAATTGTTGTCTCTTAATAAGGCAGCTTTTAAAAATAAAATGCTTTTTGAATTTTAAGAAACTTTGTAATAATATAAACAAGGCTTTTAATCTTTATAATGTTAGTAGCAAATTATATACAGCATCTAATTTTATCAGATGAAAACAGTTGTAGTTTTTATCTTCAAAAACAGGTTGTGAGTGCTAGAGGGGAATAACTTTTCATAGCAAAAGCTAAGTTAATTTTGTATTGTCTTATGTCGCTGGCAGAGAAGCCATTCTTTATTTAGTTCATCTCTTTTTTCTGGTGTTTTTTTTTCTAAAAAAAGGAATAATTTCACACAGCAGTTTATTTAAATAGGGAAAAAATCACATTGAAAAGATCTCTCATTATAAGCTTTCTGAAAGTTTGCTACGCACTTTCATGTAGAACTTGGCCTCAGTACAGAACTGCTGCACAATCATTTTCATCTGAGATTTGAACATATTGGAAGAACTAGAGCAGTTCTTTCTTCTATCCTGTCATTTTTTTCCCTTGGAAATGATGAGCATATGGCAACCACCCTTACTGGATTCTCAAACAACAGGAGGGACCTTATTTCGATTCCTACATCCTGTCATCAGTGAATCCCATGATATTTTGTTCTTGCAAGGCTAAAGATGTGATTCGCATTTGCCATAAGGACGGAGCTTAATGTGATGCCATTTTACCACAGGAGCCCTCAATCAGTTAATTAAACATGATATAAATCACTGCATGTATTTGTAAAGTAAGATTAATATGGCAAAGTCAGAGTAATGAGGAATCCTCACCATTGTCTGAGTGTGAATCACTGATATGAAGATTACCCTTTTTGAAACGGGATATCTTTGAGTGGGTTTTGTTGGCTTAATCCCTCAGACTGCTTTGTGCAACTTGAAACCCGGAGCTGTCATCTTTAGCCAAAATTTCAGCCATAACTTCCTCAGCTTTCACCCAATCATTTAAATCAGCATTCATAATACTTAGAAAGATCAAGCCTTTCAGCATACCACAAGGCTTCTTCATGCCACCTGGGACATTGGCAACATGTTTAATAAATACTTCATTTCATTTTATCATGGAGGTTCTTCTTTTGGGTTTTTTTTCAGGGGATTTACAGGGTATCCACAGCAGCACATTCCACCACTGCGGTCACTTAGGTTTACAGCCTTAATAAAAGGATTTTTTATTCTTTATTGAAGTGCTGTGGAGCCTTGTTACACTAGAGCAATTACAGACACACAAGATAGGTGCTCTGGAAAGATCAAAGCCACCTAAAGACAGCTCTGTAGGGTTTTGGAGCTCTCTTTGGAAAGCACTCAGTTTACAAAGTAGAGATGTAAAAAAACCACACTTTAAAAATCCCATGTTCAAGTATTGCTAAAGGCCTAATATTATTTAATATGGAATCCACTTTAGCCATTCCCGCTTCACATCAAACTTTGAACCTCTCCTAAGGAAACCTCCTGGTAGATGGGCATGCTGTGGCACTATGTGCATTTCATGGCATGGTGTCTGGGGTGGAACATTATCCTTTTGTTACAGAGCACCAGTCCTGTATTCTACTATTCTAAAACACCAGACAGCCCCTGTGTGTAGTAGGCAGCTTTGACACTTTGTATTTCAGTTAGGAGTGCATGGGAGAGAAAAGAAAAAGAGAAAAAATGATGCTGTCCTTGTTCTTGTACTGAATCCTGTGTTCATTAGGACAGTGGAGATGGGGTCAGGGTAGAGGCAGATCCAATGAAAGGAATAGGTTCTTCCTCAAACAGAACCCTGTGCTGGAGGTTTTACAGTGTCTGAAGAGAGTCTCAGAAGCATTATTCTATCAAAGGAGCTGGCAAGATGATAAGATACAGTAATAATTCTTAAGTGCTTTCCAGAATTCATAAACTTTACTCAGAAGGTGTTTCCATCAACTTGAGATAGATCTTGATAGCCCAACTGTGAATGAATGGCACAAGTGAGTCCAAAAGCCAAAAGGGAAAGAGATGTGCTGGATGCTGATCCCTTTCTCCCACGTTACCTGCAGACAATTGTCTGAGCAGACTGAGCAGTGCCACATGCTCACAGACTGTGGGATGTGCAGCTGATGGAGTCTGAGTACCTCCAGACGTGGTGATTTATGTGGGTGCCATTCTCTGTTCTGGAGCCTCTGCTTATCCTTCGTTGACACAACGCTTAAGGGCTTGTCTCTGGGAGCCCTAAGCTGGAGCTTAGGAGCACACAGAGCTGAACCCTAAGGTCAGGGACTTGTGTGGCTTTTAAAAAAGACCCCGTGGCTGACCTTTTTTGTCTGTCCTGATGGCCTTCAGAGAACCAGTAGATCCTGTGCAGCTGGAAGCACTGTTGTTGCTGTTGGAGTTTTGAAAGGTCTGTATTTGCAAATGTGTGAATGATGAAAGTAAAAAGGGTAACAGGAAAACCTCTGTTGTATTCATAACTTTTCTAAGCTGCAGGTGCATAAACATAAACACTTGAGGTGTGATGATCTCCTTTCTGTGCTCTTCATTAGGTTAAAACAGTCTAAAATGAAACTGGTGTGAAAACTCTATTACAGAATGGAGAGTTTAATTTCTGCTACTGTTTTTCTCTCATTCATGTTCTTTTTAAATTCCTGAATTCAGAAGATTTGCTTTTGGTGCAGCAGTTAATAAATGTCATTGTGATACTGATTTGTGGATAGCTGTTTGAGATTTAGCCTAAAACTGTGCATAAATTACTGTACAATACCTTGAAAAATGGCCTGTTTAAAGAACTTCACTTTTCTATGATCATTGTCAATATGATTTTCATGATAAAGATTGTCATTATACCAAAATGGTATAGTACTGAAGGGCTATGAGATAAAAGACATGTTTTGCTTTGAAATCTTACAAGTATTCCTAAGTCTGTTATGTTGCAGGATTTTTGTCATAAATGGGTTAGTTAGTTAGATAGAATGACTAAAAAGAAAATCACAGAAATAAATATGATGAACTAACCTTAGAAAGAAGACTGTGTGATATGTGAGAAAAGTCCCTGGATCTGGGTTATACCTGTAGATATGCTGAGCATTTGTGTGACTATACATGAATGTTGCCACTGGCCTCAGAGTCTGCAGGGTTTT
>WBMZ01005537.1:0-77548 GCA_013400975.1 Atrichornis clamosus
GCCTGGCGGCCGGCGGGGGCGGCGCCGGGCCCGGCTGAGGCCCGAGCGCGGCGGGGAAAGGCTCCGCACGGGCACCTCGGGACCACGGCGCCAGCCCCGCGGGAAAAGGCCTCTGAGCTCAGCGGGACCAACCCGCGAGCGGGCACCAGCACTGAGTGCCACGTCCGGTCTTGCCTTACACGCCTCCAGGAACTCCACCACCTCCCTGGGCTCCCTGGGCGGCACCGGGTCCGGCTGTGCCCTGAGATCCCGGGGAAAGATTATCTATGAAAAGGTACCCCCACAATGCCCAGGTGGTGCCCCTGATCTCCTTTTCTCTCTCTTCTCTCTCTCTCTCTGTCTCTCTCTTCCCACTTTTTTTTTTTTTTTAATTTCTCTGCTACTAGAAGATAAGGAACTAACTTACACCTATTTACATGCCACGTCTATAACTTACTAAAAAAACTTTTGGACCCTCTGACATTTGTTGTTCCTTTTCAAACACTGGCACCTATAAATCTTGGGTGGTCCCTTCCTCTTAGAAGTAGGATGTGATACGTGCTCACAGAAGCTTACAAGGAAATTGGTCCTTGCGGGAACTGGGGTCAGGCAGTCTCTGTACAGGGGTGTGGTGAGTTGACCTTCACTGGACACCAGGTGCCCAACAAGCCACTCCATCACTTCCCCTTCTCAGCTGAGCAGGGGAGAGAAAATAAGATGGGAAGCAACTCATAGGTTAAGCAAAGGCAATTTACTAAAGCAAAATGAAAGGTTGCATGCACACAAGCAAAGCAAAAAAAGATATTTTTTCTCTGCTTCTCATTAGCAAGCGATCTCCAGCCACTTCCTGGGAAGCAGGGCTTCAGCACACGTAGACATTGCTCTGGAAGGCAAACATCATAAAATAATGAATGCTCCCCCTTCCTCCTCATACATCATATTGAATGGAATATCCCTTTGGTCGGTTTGGGCCACCTGTCCTTGTTGTGCCCTCTCCCAAGATCTTGTCCACCCCCAATCTACTGATGGTGGAGAGGATGTTGGAGAGACAGCACTGATGCCATGTCAGCACCTCTCAGCAGCAACCAAAACTCTTGGTGTGCTATCAACACTTTTCTGGCTATCAATGACTAGCACTGCGCTGTGAGGGCTGCTGTGAGTAAACAAACCCTGTCTCAGCCAGACTCAGTACAAGGGGTGGCCTGACAAAGGGGCACTCTTCCCTCCCTGTGAGGCTGCAAGATGAAACTGGGGGCCTTGGCACCTCGACCACATTTCCCTTCTCTGCTGCCTCTTCTCCTGGGTGTCACTAATGGCACACGCTCAGTCCCCAGGTCTGAAGGTCATGGCAGTCATCTGCCAGAGGACAACCAAGAGAGAAGCCATGGCCTGTCTTTCTTCTCTTTCTTCTCTTTCATTCCCTCCCTATTAATTCTGTTGGATTTTACTTCTGATTGCCATTTTCCCTGGCAACTGCTGCAATTTCCAAACATCTCAGGGCTGGTTCAGCATGAAGGGTGCTGAACAAATCCCACCAGGAGCTATCACCCTGCATGACTTTTTCACAGCTGCCTCTCTTTCTCAGAGAGCCGTGCTTTTCTTCTGTACTTTTTAATTATGTGTTCCTCACATTTTAATTTCAGCATATCACCCTCTCTGACAGATACACCATCACCTTGATTTACAGTAGTGCACCTCTCCTTACATGGAGGTGGAAATGGGAAAGTAAGGGTCATATTTCAAAACCACCTACAGTGCAGGTGGCACAGACAATTATATTTGAAGGTAGAAACTTAAATGAAATCACTTTAGTATTTAGCAATTGACCTACTTCAGATTATACAGCAAGCAGTTTAGTCTAAGGAGGTAAGCAGGCTGCAATATTTCACTTTCTAGGCCTCCCACTGTTTAACACTAGCATAGCACAAATGAAAACTTGGTCCAGAAAAAAATCCAGGAAAATGTACATTTTTTAATGTAGACTATTTCATTCTTTCAGGGCCCTGAGGGCGTGAATAAGTCTTTATGCCCTGCCCAGTTCCATGCCCGTGAGCCCAGGATCCTCATTTTGGCTCAGCTCAGGGCCATCCCTGTCTGGGCTGTGCTAGAGCCCCCATGGCCACAGTCCCATCCCTAGCGGAGCCACCCCGCTCATGCTGATCCCACAAGTCTTCTTTTTCCTTTGTCTACCAGCACGTGCTCCTGCACAAATATTTAACTAACATGAAATAGCTGCAAAATAATATTGACAAAGGTATGATATGATATGATTGATTTGATATGATATGATTGATATGATATGATATGATATGATATGATATGATATGATATGATATGATTGATATGATATGATGCATGATGGACCCACACAGAAGAGTACAGACTGTGGGTGGTGCAACGGGCCCTGTGAGAAATCTCTGTTCAGGGTCAGCCCCTGCCTGGCCCAGCCCTGGCTGGAACAGCTGAAGTGAAGACCTTGGTTCTTGGTTTTCCCTCATTTGCACAGCAGCACAGATCACCCTCTGATTCATACACCTTTCTTCCTTTCTCATAAATTAATTTGTGGGATAAGGGAAGTCTTAACACAAGTGGAAGATGCTGTTTAATGGGAGGAATTTCTTCAATATTGCAAAACTAACAGGGACCAGGAAACAGCTGCTACGACAGTTTTGGTAAGCTTATCCTTTAATTTTATCTGGTGTGTCTGTGGCATTCGATCAGAAATCTGGAGCCAAAAGCTGAATCCTGTGAAGAAGTGAGTGTTTCAGAGAAAGGTGCTGGGATTTTGCCCTGCATTTTTAGTGCCCTTTTGCCCCACAAGGCAGCAAGCTCTGTGACTTCAGAAGAGTGGAGGATTATCTCTTTTAATGGAATTCCCTTTTGTGGAATTTCATTAATTTGTGTTGTGGGATTTAGCAGCAAAGTAACGAAGGAATGTTTCTTCTTGAAGTCAGTGTACACTGCAGGTAATGTAACCAATAAATAACTCTCTGAAAAAAGCACGGGAAATTCTTCTGCGTTTAGACAGTATAGGTGGGGAATTCTCTCCTTGAAGCTGCAAGGTGACTCTCTGCCTTGGTAGTTTGTGTCTCTCTATACACTGGAGGCATGCAGGAAAGTCATGATGTGATAGAGGCTCAAAGTTAAGAAGGCAGACCTTCCTCTGTGACCTGATTTTGGGTTCTTTCTTCAGCCATATTGCTGTGCCTGTCCCCCATGACTTCAGAAAAGTACCTGTATGGCAGCATTCCACTAAGCTGCTTCTCATATTTGACACATCTCCAGAATCAGGTTAAAATTTTAGACTTGAAACTTAGTTCCATGTCTTCCTATGATTTTAGATCAGCTTCAATAAGAAGAACATTAACAGGTTATGCTAACAAGCAATTAGTTCTAGAAAACAATATACAGGAATTTCACATTCACAGGAATCCTAACATGCAATAAGTAATTTTTGTTTATCATTTCTACATTACATCATATGAAAACAAAATATTTTCCAAGTTCTGTGCTCTATTTGCTACAGTCTTAAAGTGATCCTGAAGGCTGGATGATAATTTCTTCATGAATTTTGGGTTTCCACTGCTGGCAATTGGTGAGAAATTTCTCTGATTAGCAGAGATGATAGAAAGCAAGCTTGGAAAACAACCTCAGTAAAGCTGGGTTTCCAAGGAAGAAATCCAATTTGTCAAGTTTCCCACGTAACACTGTTATTTTTAGTGGGTGTTTTTAACGTTATAGCATAATGTTGGCACAAGCTATCACCACGGTCTGTGAGCATTACTGGCTAAGCACACTGTGTCTGATACCGCAGGATGACCTGATATCTCTGAGTCTGTGCTAATAGTCCAAAGTTGTGCTGTCCCTGCTCAGAAAGGAAGAAGCCAAAACTGCTTGACCTTGCAATTCTGTCTGTTACATTTTAACGTTGGTATGTTGTCTCATGATCCTTCTCTGGAATTTATTTGTCCATTTCTGCCTCTCTTTCAGAGGATATGGACAAGAGGGAAGAGAACATCTTTCTTGAAGGTCATAGCAATAAAAGAGAATCATCATGGGAACACAGAGGTCAGGAGCAGATCTCTAGTCCAGCTTTCTGCTTGTAGCCTGTCAAACAGCATATGAGATCAGCTCTGTCTTTCCTTAAGTATGTCTTGAAAATCCCCAAGGATGGTAATTCCAAATCCTTTCTGGGTAACCAATTTTAGTGCTTCACTATCTACCAGTGGAGAAATTAGTGGTGAATATTTCTCAGTCCACTTCTCAGTCATGCCAGATGGTGAAACAAGACCAATGAACAGAAGTTCTTGCTTGGCAGGCTGAGATTAGACGATCTGTAAGCTCCTGGAAGGAATTGTAGGCTGCAATTAGATAAACAAGGAGCAGCCCCAAAGCTGCTTTGGAAATAATGCAGCAAAGAAGAGTAGAGTGACCAAGCAGCAAGCAATTGCATAGATTTTAAAATAGGACAAGTATTTTTTTGTTCACCCAAACTAGTTAGAAAAGCAAATTCTATTCTGAAAAGTAACAGACATTTTAAAAGTCCCAGTTATAAAACTATTTTCCTTCAGAATATATACACTGAAAATTAGAGCAAATCCCTTGATTATCAACTAAGTATCTTGGTATAAGACTGGATTTCAGTAGCTTATCTTGGTGGGCTGCTTTTCATGCTATGATGGAAACTACCTGAGCCATGAATGCCCAGCCTTGTATATAATGTCAGGCATGTTCTATTCGGCAGCTGTTGAACATAGATGTACAGGACATACTTTTCCTAGCTCTGGAACACACACTTCAAATTTTAAAAAATGGGGCATCTGGATGCTTCCTAACTGTTTATAGGTTGTTTGTCTCAGGTTGGAAGCAAGCATGGGAGCAGAAAGATATCACTTGTAGCAAATACGTAGCTTTATTTTACCAATGATTATAATGCTCTGTAGATCAGTCTTTCTGGCTTGGAAATGTGTATTATTAAGTGGTACTGCCACAAGTATTTATTACTTAAGTCACATATGCATTGTATTTCACTGAAGAAACAGTTTTCAGAGACACGCGCAGGAAATATACAGTCAATATTATTCTACATTTAGGAAACAAGAAATCCACTCCTTTATCTCCAAGGTACTACAGAAAAGTCCAGTCCTGTGGTTTGGGGGCCTGTGCATAGACCAGACTATGATGGAGCACATTGATGGGAGTCTTTGTGGTGTGTTGTGCTTATTTTAGTGGTGAATCCTCTGTCAGTCTGCATAATCCCTCACAGCATATACTGAATTCCAGCAATATTAATCTGCAGAACATATCCATGGGGTACTTCTTCATCTATTCTCTATGTTTCTGCTTTTACATATATTTCTTTTCACTGTGAAAAAACCTCTTAGTAATGGCAGTGGTATAAGGTGTATCTAAAGCACTTTTAAGGTGTCCTGAAGGAAAATACACAGCATATAGATAACCTCAGTTTAAGAAAGAATTCTCCTACACCATTTGAAAAGTCATGCAGTTTGTGCTGTGATATCAAACAGAGAGTAACAATGTGCGTTACTATTTCCTTAAGAGCTGTTTCTCTCATCCTCCAGTTTCAGTAGGAGCCTATGCCACAAAATTCTGCAGAAGAAGTTTTTCCCTCCAGTTTTAATATATAAATCCAAAACCTTTAGAAACAATAATGGGCCTACCCACTAAAAGGAGTTTTACTCATTGGGATTAACAGAAGAATAAACAGAAATTCTCTTTTTTCCCCCCCTGAATTTTCCTAGCTGTGGACTTCCAGGCTTGGCAATTGGCAGGTGCTGCAACTGAGCCCCGTCTCAATGGTGAGCTAAAGGGAAGCTTACTTGGAACTAGAGAAGTAGTAGCTGCACTCAGTCCACTTTTTTGCATTGCTTTGCTCTCCATTTCATTAATCAGTCTAAAAGTGCTGCCTTTAAATTTAAAAAATGTGTTTAGCTCATACCCGTGGAAACCTTAGCAAGAGTACGGTGTGGGCTGTGTAGTGCTAGGGAGGGCTGCAAATACAGACCCAGAGAAAGGGCTGAACTGCCACGCAGCCTTATTAATACTAAGCCTGGGCTTGGACATGACTTTCATTAAGATGTGTTATCTAAGCTAGAGGAAATTTGATCATGTAACTTCTGTGGGTGATTATCAGCATCCAATTTCATGTGATTCTGAAGTTGTAAATCTGGCTGGAGGCCAGAATACACTGAATAAACACACTGCACATGACCAAAACGTCTCTTGTGTGGTACAAGGATAAGAGCATATACCTGTTTTGTTGGGGTGTTTTTCTCTCTTCCCCAGTGTTATCAAGAGATTTCATGCACATTTATAGAAATGCCACCTTTTGTGACAGTGGGGGTGGAATGAGACAAATGTCTACTCATCCATGAAGCACAAAAGAGGGAGAAACAGCACCAAGATCCATTTCTGTTTATTCTGTCCCCCAAAAAGGAAGCTTTGGGTTCTACACATAGGTCATTTTGCCAGGCTCTGAATGGCTTTGTTTGATAGGCAGCATGCAGTAGCCATATGCACCTCAGAAGACAAAATAACTACATTTAATTTACAGTTTATAATAGGGTTTGAAACACTGTGACAGTGGCAATTGATACATAGTGCATAGTGGCTGTACTTTGGCATGGCCTGGTTTTTGGTAGCTGGGGGAGCTACAGCGGTGGCTCCTGTGAGACACTCCTGGAAGCTTCCACCATGTTCAGCAGAGCCAATCCCTGGTGGCTACAAAGATGGACGTGCCACTGGCCAAGGCTGGTCCAATTAGAAATAGAGATAACAGCTCGGTGATATATTTAAGAAGAAAGATAAACAAAAAGTTGCACAGTTCTAATTTCATCCGGAAAGGAGCAGAGTGACAACATGTGAGCAGAACTATACTCTGCAGACACCAAGGTCAGATAAGAAGGAGGGGCAGGGGTGCTTCCTCTGCGGCCCGTGGTGAAGGCCATGGTGAGGCTGCTGTGCCCCTGCAGTCCATGGAGGCCCACGGGGGTGCAGAGATCTACCTGCAGGCCCTGGAAGAGCCCACACTGGAGCAGGTCAATACCTGGGAGGAGGCTGTGATCCTGTGGGAGACCCGTGGAGAGAGGGGCCCTGCTCCCAGGCTGGAGCAACCTGTCCTTGGAGGACTGCACCCCGTGGAGCAGTGACCCACGCCGCAGCAGTGTGAGGGGGGCTGCTGCCCGTGGGATGGACTCACGCTGCAGCAGTTCACAGGGAGCTGCTGCTGGTGAGATGGACTCACGTTGGAGAAGTTCCTGGAGAACTGTCTCCCGTGGGGAGGGACCCCACGGTGCAGCAGGGGAAAACAACTCCTCTCCTTGAGCAGCGGGAGAAGCCACGGGTGATGGACTGACCAAAACCCCATTCCCTGTCTCCCTGCACCATTGGGGTAGGAGATAGAGCTGGGAGAAGGGAGTGTGGGGGGAAGGTGTTTTTAAGGGCTTATTTTACTTTTCATTATTCTGTTCTGATTTTGCTAGTGTAATAAATTCACTTCATATGTCTAAGTTGAGCCTGTTTTGCCCATGACATTATTTGATGAGTGAACTCTCCTGGTCCTTATCTCAACACATGAACCCTTTGTTAAATTTTCTCCCCCCTGTTCAGTTGCAGGGTGAGTGAGCTAGTGGCTTTTGTTGGGTGCCTGGCATCCGGCCAGGGTCAACCCACGACAGTGACATGTTGTGTCTGTCTGACAGAAGGAGTTATTTAAACTAATTAACACAGTCCATCAGGATGATCCAGCTGGGTCATGTGAGGGGAGTGGGAGAGATTTCAGGTGCTTGCTCACTGGTTTTAGCCCGAGTGCAATTTAGTATCGAATGACAAAAAATGTGTATTTTTCACTCTTTTGACACAGGTATGGGACACCAGCTCAAACGAATATTCATCTGAAAGGTCGGGACTTCCTTACTCTACAGAACTACACAGCAGATGAACTGAAGTATTTGCTGTGGATGGCCTCAGATTTGAAACAAAGGATAAAGCACAAAGGAGAGGTAAAATGATTTGACTGTCATTTAGGTCACTCAGATGTTGAAATAAATATTGTTCTGAAGAGTATTGTGAATAAGCCATTCAGCTGTCTTGTTCTAAAGAAAATCTCCTGAGCTCTTAAATGCTGCAAATCATGTGCTGCAAATCAAAAAGCCTTCCTGTAATGTGTTCAGAGATATTCTTTAAATACTTCAGAGGACTTTGTGAGTGGAAAGGTTAAACAAGTTTATGCAGCTAACTCCCTATTGTCAGCTAACCCCATCCATCCACATATGGTGTACATGCAGCACTAAATGTAGGAAATGGAAGACACTTCTCTGTATGGGATTAAATTAGTATTTGAATTCTCCTTAATCCTAGCTCAAATTGAGTGCCAAAATGCAGTTGCCTTTGCCCTTAGAATTCCTTCTTTTCCTTTAACCTTTCCACTGCTAGTAAATTTTTTGAAGGGCAGGAGTACAAAGCTACAGTTAAAAAACCCACCTGTGCAACTTTTCTAATGCTGAATTAAAATGTATTTCATAAAAAGTATTTCATACTTTAAAGTATATAATGACTATAAAGTTGAAATGCCTTCAATTTCCATATTTCAGTATTTGCCTTTGTTGCGAGGAAAATCTTTGGCCATGATCTTTGAGAAGAGAAGCACAAGAACAAGATTATCTGCAGAAACAGGTAGGTCTGAGCAATGGCACAGAAAGATTTTAAATGAAACTGTAGGCAGTGGGTATGTACTGGAAAACACTGCACAGTTTTGTATTTAGCAATTTATACTCCGGAGTAACCTAAACTTTGAAGGCAAAAATAAGAAAATAGTGGTAAGTGATTGTGTTTCACCTTGTATATTAATTTCATGAGCACATTGCTTTGGTCACTGAAATGTCACCAAATTCCTCCAAAACACGATAGATCAGAAATAAAGTAACAGGCAGAAGTAAGCATTTCTGATGTAAGCTCCTAGCTGTAACTGGCAAGATGCACATTTCATAACATCTATTTCAGTAAGCCTCACAAATTTAATTTTGTGCTAGTTCTAATCAACATTTTGCTAATGTATTATGCATTACCATTGTCACATTTCAAAGTATGTGTTTAGGCTGGGAATCACAGTAATGCCTTGATAAATTCAGGGAAAAAAATTAACATGATTACCTATAGGGGAAGATAACTTAATGGAGACTCAAGGGTATTAGCCTAATAAGATCAGGCACTGGAACATTTTTCCTTTAAATTACAAACTGCAAACACTGAAACATGTACATATGGTATCTTTTTTTACATGGTAGTTGTTCTGAAGTCAATGGGACTGAAATAAATAATTAATGTTAGCAAAGAATAACTCTGAATTGGTGATACATCAAAAAAGAAGATTGCCCTTCTCACATTTAAGTTGACCCTGTATCCCTCACTTCTCCCTAGTAAAGGGACAGCAAACTTGTTGGGTATTCACATTTCTTTACAAACTGAGGGAGAAGGTAAAAATAATGGACGGAGAAGCAGATATGTTAATTCCAAGCTTTTCTGAATTTGTCTTTGTATTTTCTGGCACAGCCATTTGCCTGCTGATCCTGCTCTTTACGTACACTTGTTGTTGCCTTCTGTTTTCTCCAGATAATCAGGACTTACAAATGTGCATTCCCTCTCTGTGAAGACCACCTACCTTTTAATTCCCATGTTTTTAGCCCAGTTTCTTGTTGCCTGCCATACTGGTACGTGGGCAGGTAATGATTTCTCTGGATCTGTTTATCCTTCATTCTTCTGTATTCTGAGGGAAACACTACTTAGTCCTTGGCTTTTGAAGGCTTATGGAAGGGGGAAGCTTAGGAAAGTTCAAATGAATTAACTTAAGGATGGGAGTTAATGCCCAGAAATTCATCCAAGGGGGGATTAAACTCCAGTGCAATAAAACAAATGTATTTCTGAGTGAGAGCTTCCACAAGGGAGTTTAATGCAGTTTAGCTTCTGTGCATTAACTTCACACCTTCAGTTAATTGGTCTTAAGTCCGCTAAGCCTAAGGCTTTGCTTCAAAGGCAGACTCAAGTGTTTTCTGCCCGTGAAAACTCTATACATTTCAGCTGCTTTTTAAACATAAATGACTCCTCCCTTGGAATTTCTAACTCAAACCAAATGTGGGGCCACATGTGTTCCTTTTAGCTAAGTAAGATATTTTAATACCAATTTTCTAATGTCTGATGAAAGTGGACAATTGAAGAGGATTGGAGTGTTTATTTATGAAATTCCTGAGTCGTCTCAAGTAGCACTTCCCAAGAGTTGCCCCTTCAATATCATGAGAGAGGTCACCTGTGGGACAAGGTTCTGGTGATGACATTAATCAAAACAAACTTTTCAACTCTCAGGAATAGCTAAACAAAAATCAGTGGATTTCATTATAGAGTAGAGACTTGGAAAACACTGATTACAAAATCTTCTCTGTGCAGTATCTAGGAGATTGCTGGGACATATTAACACCATGGAAGTCTTTCCAGAATTCCTGCTGTCCCTGTGCCTATGAAAACCACCATTATTGAAAAATAAACAGGCTCACAGAATGGTTGAGGGTGGAAGTGATCCCCCATGGTCATCTGGTCCAACTCCCAGCTCAAGCAGGGTCATCTAGAGTCAGCTGTCCAGGACCATGTCCAGAAGTCTTTTGAATATTTCCAAGGGTGAAAATTCCACAACCTTCTGGGGCAGCCTATGCCAGTGCTCAATCAGCCTTTCAGTAAAAAAGAGTTTCCTGATGTTCAGAGGGATCTTCCCATGTTTCAGTTTGTGCCCATTGCACTACTGAAGAACACCTGGCTCTATCTTCTTTGCACCCTCCCTTCAGGTATTTTTATACATCAGCAACATTCTCCTGAGCCTTCTCTTTTTCTAGGCGGTGCAATCACAGCTCCCTCAGCTTTTCTTCTCACATGAAATATGCACCAGTCCCTTAGCCATCTTCATGACCCTTTGCTAATATGGACACACTGATTGTCTCCAATGTGTTCACACTGGTGCATGGGGCTGTTCTTCCTCAGGTCAGGACTTTGCACTCCTTGCTGAACATCATGGGGTTCCTGTCAGACCATTTCTCCAGTCATGATCCCTTTGGATGGCAGCATGACCCTGGGGTGTATCAGCCACTCCTCCCAGTTTTGAGTCATCAGAAAACTTGCTGAAACCACCCTCCATCATCCGGATCATTAAAGTAGATGTGAAACAGGACTGGACCCAGTACTGACCCCTGGGGTACCACTGGTCACCAGCCTCCAACTCGACTTGATGCTGTTGATCACCACCCTTGGGCCTGGTCATTTGGAGAGTTCTCAGCTCCCCTCACCATCTGCTCATCCAGCCCAGACATCAACAGATCAGCCAGGAGGATCTCATAGGTGACACTGTCAAGGGGCTCACTGAAGTCCAGGCAGAAAGTACCCACTGCCATCCCCTCATCTACCAGGCCAGTCATAGAATCACAGAAGTTTATCAAGCTGGTCAAGCATGACTTCCTCTTGGTGAAACCATGCTGACTACTCCTGATGAACTTCTTGTCCCTAATCTGCCTGTAAATGGTGTTCAGATTTAGCTGCTCCATCACTTTGCCATGGATTTAGGTGAGGCTGCCTGGTCTGCACTCTCTAGGTCCTCCTTCTTGCCCTTCATTAACTTAGGGGTGACATTTGCTTTCCTCCAATCTTTGAGTATTTCTCCCAGTTGTCAAGATCAATTGAAGATTATCAAAATATTAATTTATAATGCATTGTAATGAAACAGTTGATATTTGAGGTTTTACAACATGTTACGTCTCTGAATTGTTTTATTCTAATGACATTGCAACTATACTGAATAATGTACAGCTCCTTGGAGTATAATTCATTATCTCTCTAATCTCATCCTAATATGTATTTCAGAAACCCATATTATTTTACCATTTCTAAGACAAGTAGTGATGTTGTAAGTTTAATGTAGAACTACAAGTAAATTCTACAGAGTAGTGGCAAAGTAAATCCAGTTCTGTGGAGCCTACTGGATTTATTGCTATCACTGGCTATTATATTGGAAAATGTGACATCTCTACTATTACACTGGAAAATGTCACCTCTTCATAGTCAGAATCCCATACCCATTCTGCATAAAATCTGGTGTACTTTTTGAAAACAGAAGTATTCCACATGGTCATATATTACTTGTAAAATAAACACCCTCAGGCATGGCATAAAGGTGAATGTCTTGGTTTTGTTATAGCTTTGGTGTAAAATATTCTGATTGTCACCGTTGCTTTTAAAATACACAGCTGCAGTTATGTTTTAGTGAATAAGTCATAAATAAATCCAACCATTTCACAGATGCTGAATGCAGACAATATTTCACGGGGTGGAAATGGAGAGGAAGTGATGCAGGCCAGAAGTCTCACTCTACCTTCTCTTGTTGTGCACAGGAATATACAAGATTTTAACAGTTTTACACAGGTTCACTGCCACTGGCTTCAGTGGAGTTACTCCTAACTCACTCCCCTTACACAGTGGGGTGAGAGGAACATGTTATCCATTCCTGAAGACTGCTACACACAGTCACAGAAATAATTGCATCATTGCATATGTAGTAAGGTAGTGGGGATGGTATTACATGGCAGGGATACGGATCCTGTTTTCTCTTGGAATGACTAAGTATTATTTAGCTTAGCCACATTACAGAGGGGCCAAGTACACTCTCAGTTTATTCTCTACTTAAAAGGGTAGCTTAAAAAAACATTTAAAAACTGCTTATCAGTTTTTAGGTTTCTGCTTTAGGAATATTCTCTAATTGATGCCTAGAAGAGTTCTTTGTTATCAGCCTGAATTGAAAAATACTTTCTATTTTGTAAGTCCTGGCAGGCAGTGAGGAAATTAATAAATGCAAATCCATATGCCTTGAAATATTGAAGAAGATCCTTTGAGTTTGAGGAGATGACTGTGTATGTCTCCTGGTGACAGCCAGGCAGTCCCACAACCGTGCATCCAGGATGTGAACTGCAGGATGCGTTTTGGCCCCCTTGCCCCATGTAGCAGGGACAGTCTGGGATGGAGATTCCAACCGCCAGCACTTGTGTCCTGTGTGAAAGAGTCTGCACAAGTGGGGTCAGTAACGTGCCACAGCATGAGGCATAAAACTGGGTATTTGGGCAACTAACAACAGTGAGAAGTGTGGACATGAGATAGTAATCTATTCTGGGTTTGCAGTATGGACATTTAGCAGTTTGTTGAAGATACCATGATTCATATAAACATTTAGCTTGTGGCTTTGGATATGACCAGGTTGTGACAACAAAGAGGATTAAATCTCCCAGCTTAACACAGCCCTGCAGTGCTTATTTGCTGAATTGGTCCCTGCATACCTTCAAAAGTCATCATTTTTTTCTTTCCACTGGATGAAAGAATCTGAAGCAAAAATTCTGTCACTGCAACTATATACAAAGCTAGAGCTCCCGTACTTCCAGATGGAAAGTTTTGGATGGAAATATGTTCCCAGGCCCTGCACAGATGGCCAGTTCATGAGCAGAAAGCCCAACACATTAGGACTCTGTTATGTACACAGACTCCAGGTGGCAGCTCCGACTGGGCTGCCTGACGTCTGGCAATTCTGAATAAATGTCCTGACCCCCATTCTTTTACCTGGCCATCCTTTAGACAAAACAGAACCTGTCCGTGGGGGCCTGCCTGGACTGTGAATCATCTACCAAAGTGTATGCTTTTAGAAGCCTAAAATGCAGAGCTGCTGTGTCGTGTGGAACTTGCGGGAGGAAATCACTGACATAATTGTATATGACTCCAAAAAAATCTACAAGAAGTTGGGATGGAAAAGTTACTGCAAACAACATTTCATCCTTGAGGTCTTGACTTTAAAACTTGCACTGAGTAAACAGGCTGTAATGTGTAGTTTGCATACACCTTCCCATAAATACAGTTTGTACCTGAGCCGCAGAGAGGAGGTGAAAGGCAACAAAGAAATGTATAGATAGTCCTTTCTAACAGCAAAAAAGTAAAAGTAGAATAAATGATGCTTTATTCTTAGAAGTTTGCTGTGTCTGACTGCAATATTGTTGAGATTTGGAGCAATCCTTAATGAAAACAACAAGAAAGTAAAGAAGGCCCATTCAAAAAAATGAGGGTACACTGGCTAGAAGAAACAGAAATCTGCCCTTCAGGTGGGACCTGGAGCATCATTACTTTTAATGTGACATTTAAGAAAATTGAGGCAATCCAAAGGCAATGATTTGCAAGTATTATTTTTATCTATTGTATTTTAAACTCTAGAGACTAGCTGAAATGATGCAAAGTGGAAGACTTCATCTCAACCCTGTTGCCTGCATGAGATAGAAGTTAAAAAGGGTTGCTCTGTGTCAGGAGCCCAGTTGTGGGCCCAGCCTGCTGCCTGTACCTGTTGGTTTTGTCTGTGAAAGGTTTCAGTGTTCAGTCCTGATTTAATCCTCTTTTGAAGAGTAGCTGTGGGACGAAGCTTTGAATCTTTGGCAGGCCTGTACAACATCGTGCTGAAGTTGCAGTGCTGAATCTGTCAGCAGTGCCATCTAATGGATACAGCCAGTCTGAGCAGCTTTTGATCTATTCATCCCCTAGGTTTTTCTTCCTTTTTTCTTCTCTCTCTCCCTCTCTCTCTTTTTTTTTTTTTTTTTTAACAGCATGAAATCTGTCAGCAGCTCCAAGACACCACATTTTGGTAGATAAGGAGGGTCTCTACTCTTCTGTTCTGTATTCAGCCTTTCCCCTCCTGGCAATATAAATAAAGACAGGCTACTTTTGAGACTTTTGTCGCAATAAAAGACTCATGTCCTCGCAGTGTTTTCTCAACAAGGCTATCCACACTAAGATTCTCTGGAAATTTCCTCTGTCATAAACACTAGCAACAGGGCAGGATCTCCCTGTGGACAGTTTCTGTACTAGAAGGGAGTGGTTCCTATGTGGAAAATCCTCACCAGCACACAGAAAATGCCTTGCAGTGCTACCTACAGCCCGGTTCAAACCCTACATTTTGTACATCCCCAGCCATAGGACCCTGTGTCCTGTGCTGGGCTTATGCTAAACCATCTGTGACAGTTCATAAAACAGCCCCATCAGCCCCCAGCCTCCCAATATGTGGCCATGATGGACTTTACACTCAGGTTCAGTAGAAAGAGGCTTTAGACTTAAACCAGGCAAAGGCAAGGAGACTCAAATGTTGATGAAATGAGGCTGCTTTCCTCCCTGTCTGTGTCAGCTGGTTGCTTGTGATAAGCTTCTACTGGTGGAGCAACTAAAATAAGGCTGGAGAGAACCTGAGAGCTGCCCTTAGGATGTAATTTGCCTTCATCCAAAACATTGTCCAGACACCTTTGAAGTTCCCCAAAGTGTTTTATATTCTTAAGTGATGCTCGGGTCTTTCCATGGTTTCCTGTTCAGGAATGGATTTTATTCTTCAGACGTAATCCATCCAGTTCTTTTGACCACCGTGTAAATTCCTAACTATTGCAGGGTAGAGGGATGCTGGCAGTGCCTGAGATCTTTCTTTTTCTCTCTGCCATATTATCATATTTAAGGCACTAGGTCATTTGTGACCAAATTCAAGTTTATTATAGTGTATGAGGAGTCTTAGGGTTTTCTGTCTGAGTGACTTTACATGGAAGAATGTGAAATTACACCTGGTGACTCAGATGGCCCTTCCAGGATGCAAAGTCCCTTGAAGTAGAAATGCAGGATGGTGAATGGATTGCCTGGCTCTTAACACGGAGCTCCAGTGATGCTTGTGGCAATGTGCAGCCTTGGAGCTTGAATGACTGTTCCTGTGACCACAGATCAGAACTCATGCCTAAGGATTTCAGTAAGGCATCACATTTGAGTGGTTTTATTCCAAAGTACAATCATTTGTATCTTATGTGTTAGATGTTAATTATTTTAGCATTTTAGCATATATATAGGTGTTTGAAACATTTGGGTGTCCTGCTGAGTTCTACTTTTACTATTGTAGATATATTTTACATCAAGAAGATTTTGAATCTTGGCTGTAAATATGAGGTGCTAGTGTTTAACTCCTCTTTTTAAAATTTGTCCTCACTGCAGGATTTGCCCTCCTTGGAGGACATCCTTCCTTCCTTACAACACAAGACATACATCTGGGCACAAATGAGAGTCCCACAGACACAGCAAGGTTGGTAAAATGTCACTTGATTGATCACTATGTATTTGGTATGATTGGGCTGAACCCTGTCTTGCTGAATTTAGGAAGTTAATATTTTCTTGCTGGAAAATGTCAGAAGGTAGTCCAAATTCCTTAAATATTTACAGATCAGCTCTCAGAATCTGTATGTCAGTACACCATTATTCCAGCCATTCTAGCTGTCCGAAACTTCTCCCTGTGACAATTATTTTGGTATACAGTGTGTTAACCAGGGATACATTTACAAATGGAAACATTTCATGAACCTCAGTAGTAGTATAACTTCACTGATGCCAGTGGATTTTGAAACAAAACTTGAACCTTCTGGTTCTGCTGCTCCCGGAGCAAAATCAAAAAGCAAAGACAATTTATGTTAGTTGGGCCAGCTGCTGGTGGGCCTTAGCCTGCTGTTGTTGCCTCCCTGCAGGGACAGGGCGGCACTGAGGGCCTTTCTGATCCTCCTATTTGAGCAGCACCAAACTTGACCAACACTTTGCAGCCAGTTTCTGATTTCTTGTGCCTTCCTCCACAGCTGCACCCACTGCCAGGACTGCTGTGGAGGCTGGGCTGTGGCTTTCCTCTCTTGCTGGCATTTCTGAAAGATCTTAATCATGCCCAGTCCCACATGCATGCAGGGGTGGGCAGCAGCCTATCTCCCTTGCTGTAGCAGGGAGGAACTGAGCTCAGGGTTTTTCTCCAGTTGATGCCCTCTGACGTTGCAGAAAGCAGGCAGAACATGAGGTCCTGTTTTGCAGGTGCTCCAGCTGTTTTCCATAGCATTCCATATATTAAAGCCTCATCCAGCCTCAGCATCATCTTGCTTTCTAGGCAGCCCTTTTGCAGCCTGAGGTCGATTCAGTCAGGCTCAGCTGTCGGAAGGTTGGTGGTGTCTGAGTGGTCCTCTTCATTCTGGAGAAAGACATGCAGTGTCAAGCTCATCAGGCTCGATTCAAAATATGCAAACAGGCAGCTGAGTTCCATTGCCTCTGCTGAGTACCACAGTTCTCAGTGAGAGAGACGGCTTGAGAACTACATTGCTGTTCTCTCCGATGAAATCCAAGGAAAATTTAAGAAAAAAGAACAAACATCGGGACATTTTAAATTTTCCTTTCTTGTTTTTAACTACTGAAGTGGAAGACATATGGGTGTTGATTGTAGAAAGTGAAAATCTCAGTCCCTTGAGGCTTGAAAGTACTTAACTCTCACTCCCTGCTAGAGACATAACTCTGCCTGAATCAAAGCGAGCTGCAACAGTAGAATCATAGAATGGTTTAGATTGGAAGAGACCTTAAATATCATCCAGTTTCAACTCCCTGCCATGGACAGGGACACCTTTCACTAGACCAGGTGCTCAAAGCCCTAGCCAGCCGGGCCTTAAACACTTCCAGGGATGGGGCATCCACAGCTTCTCCGGGCAACCTGTTCCAGTGCCTCACCACCTTCACAGTAGAAAATTTCTTCCTAATATCTAATCTAAACCTGCTCTATTTCTGTTTGAAGCCATCCCCCCTTGTCCTATCACTCCAGACTCTTGTAAAGAGTCCCTCTCCCTCTTTCCTGTAGGCTCCCTTCAGAAACTGAAAGGCTACAATTAGGTCAGCCCAGAGTCTTTTCTTTTCCAGGTTGAACAACCGCAACTCTCTCAGCCTTTCCTTGCAGGAGAGATGCTCCATCCCTCTAACCATCTTGCAGCCCTCATCTGTAGTACTGCAAAGTTGGCAGTGAGCCAGCAGACAAACCTTCAGGAAGCACAAGGATGCAGCCAGTGCCCTTCCACAGTGCTTTCCTGCAGCAACCCCTCCAAGCATCATCCCACCAGCCATGCAGGAATGTCTCCTGGAGGCTCTCTGCCATCCAGATGCCAACCCTACAGCAAATCCAGGTGTGTTCTGACACACAAACAGATGTGCTTTGTATAGGCCAGTTTTCATTCCTTCTTATTCCTAAATGGGATAATAAAGGTCCATTAAATCTTTTGTTTACAGTCCTGAATGGCGTTTTCTGCCCAAGAAAAAGGAAGAAGGCAGACAGTAAGCTACAAGAAACAAGGCAATAAATAGCAGCCAGCAAACCTTCCAGCCATTCTGAAGGCATCCCATTCCGTGGGTAAAGTTCCTACAATACCCACTTCCTATGCAAGACTTCAGCCCCCTTTTCTCTGTCACTGTCTGCTCTTCCAGGACAAATTCCTATTTATGACTGACCTGGGGATTTTGCTCCTCTGGTGAGTCACAGCTCTCCCCTGCTACAGTGGATCGAGGGCTTTCCCAAGTCCTCACAGAGTCCCACATGCTCTGCTCCACTCCTGCTCTCCTTAGCAGAAATAGTACTGATTTTGCATAATCAAGGCTGAGTAGTTTACCCAAAAGAACAACCTGCATGTTAATTCCGTGGTATTTCTTGTGAATGAAAGATAACATTTCAACCTCATTCTGTTAATGCAAGAATAAAAAAAGAATGCCTGTAGTAGACCCAGAGGGTATTTCAAATATTTACAGCCATGTGTCTGGGACTCTGAAGCCTTAGAAGCACTAGAGATTGAGACTTAAAGCCAAAGGGGCACAGATCTATAAAAGTCACAGTTTTTATTAGAATTGCTGCAGGTAAGGGTTGAAAGCATTGCTGCTGTGAACATATTTTTAGTGACTTATTACCTGCTCACAAATCAGTTCCTTCATGCTTCACAAGACATTTACATTTACTCTGACACAGTAGCAAAAAGTTACCCCCCATTAAGGAGCTCTCAGCCTTTCAGAGCTGTTTAACATGTCTGATATATTTTGTGAAATGAAATGTAGGTACTGTGTCTGTGTTTTCCACCGTAGGGCAGTTCCACTGAGCATCACTAAAGCTCAGTGGCCATAAGGTTCAGTGACAGCACTGAAGAACTCATAGGGTGATTTTACCAGTCCACTGGAACTATCAGGGGATTAATCTCTGCATTTATGGGGAACAGGTTTGCTTGTAGTTGAGAACACATCAGCCACATGCCCTTGTAAGGCTATGAGTGACAGTGAACTTGTCAGAAGTTTAAACCTTTTGAATGGGTATATACTTTCAAAACAAAAGCAAAACTACCTTGCATAGCAGCATTCTATGCAAAATTTATGCAAATATCCCAGTTTCAAATTCAGAGATCTGCCGTATCAAAAAGGCATACTTTATGTCTAATTTTGGATTCCTCAGGGGATACACTTAAGAAAAAAAATCCAGGTTTTCTCTGTAGAAATAAAATTTACTTTGAAAAGAGAGAGATGCAGCATTCCAATACACTCACTATTCTAATACAATCTATTTCCAGGCTCTGGGATTTTGAAGTTCATGGGCTCACAGTCTTGCAAAAGATTAAAAAAAGAGAAAGACCTTCTAGTAGGTGATAAAATAAGAACCTTAAATGTAAAGTCACCTGATGACCCTTTGCCTACAGCCCCTCTCTTTCTAAAACTTCACCTTTGATAAGACTCTTACCTATTCAGATCTTTTTTTCCTTTGCAAATACAGCCTTAATGGTGTCCTTTAAACTGATTTGATTACAGGAAACTTCATCATTCCCCTGTTACCAGATACCTCCAGGTGAGGTTTATTTGTTTGTGTTTTTTCCCCTTGAGTTTAGTTTTGTTTTGATTTCACAAAGAATGAACCCAGTTTTCAGGTGGGTTTCCTACTGTAAGATATGACATCTAGGAATGCTGGCAGAAGGACTGTCTGATGTCTTGCTGGTAGGTGTCCAATAAGTCCAGTATCTACTTTCAACAGACTAAAGAAGAAACTCCAGTTTTCACTAGTTGGAGATTATGACTGAATTTCCTCTAATGGCATACCCTAGAAAGGAACCATCTTTTAAAAATTCTTTATCAGTTATGTCAAATAGGAATCAGCTGTCCTGACATATCAAAGAAAAAAAAGGGAAAATGAACGATTTCCTGGTGTGATTGCCTCTTTTCCTTGATTGATGATGACTGGCTGTGTCTTGTTTAGAGTGGACAAAAGGGACCATGCAGACCATCCCTGATGACTAGCTCAGAACAGGTTTTCCCCAGAGAAAGGAACTGGGGAGCTAAGAAGAAATAATGGCACCAACAGCAACTGTTCCAGTACTTTTTAATCAGTAAATACCTTGCTCAGTTCCTCCTTTACATTTGTAGTTGCTATTGGCAGTCTTTTCTTCAGAGAGAGCTCTGCAGGCAGTCCTGTAACATTTTATGAGAGTTTTGGTTGTGTCAGGAATGCTTGGTGTCAGTAGAAAATATGAGTTCCTGACTTCATCAGGAGACCTTGCTGGCAATGGTGTTCCAGCCTTATTTCCACAGCAGGAGATGCCAGAATTCGTCATGGCTGATCGGGAAGATAGACACTGCAAGGATTTTTTCCATACACTTCTAATTCTGTGTCTCCCTTGTTTTGTTTTAAGGTCCTATTACAGATAACAGGAAAACACACAAAATGCTCCTTCAAAGTCAGGCTTCAGGGCCTGCTTAAAACACAGAAATGCAGAGAAATTAAGAGCTCCAATCCATATTTAATTTATCTAAAGAATCCAGAGTATACTATGTTAATCCACTATGCTAATCTCTGTCTTTCACACTTTAGCAAATGAGGTTAAGGCCAGAGTGGTACAGGGGCTCCTGCAATCCCTTTCCTTGTGAGGAGTTTTAAATGTGGGCATTGCTTGAATGCTGATACCATGTGTTTCAATACACAGGTGTGTAGGTAGGAGAAGGAACAGGCTGGTGGTGTTGGCCTGCTGTTTCTGTGTTCATTAAGATCAGTAAATAATTGTAGTAATCTATCAGATCTGTATTCCTAATCCTCACAAAGCCAAGCTACCATACAGAGTCTGTAATTCTCAATCAATGCTACCTTTGTTCTTTTCTAAAAGACTGAAGAAATTTTATACCTTATCTCTTCTGAAGTTATCAAATTCTTCAAATGTTACGGTGCCACCCAATCTCTTATCTTAGTTCAGAGAGCTTAACATGTATCAAGGTCCCATCTACAATGAAATGCTAAAGAGGAAAAACCATAAAATACAGCAGCAGTTTTCATCCGCTTCCTGTAGAAGTGTTTAGGAAGTGAAACTTCTTGCTTATTAGCAGCTTGTTAAATGACTACATTTGAGTCTGTTCTGCAGGCATGATAAATTATTCAGATAGCTGAAAAATATTGATTCATTACCATTTCTCATTAATATTTATGTGTTGCATGCTGAAGAGTGCAAAAGGGATATATTTATTATGTTTGACTTGAGTATTTTCTGCCATCTCTAGGGTGCTGTCCAGCATGACAAATGCAATCTTGGCTCGAGTTTATAACCATAATGATCTGGACCTAATGGCAAAAGCAGCCACAATCCCAATAATCAATGGTTTGTCCGATTTATACCATCCTCTCCAGATTTTAGCTGATTACCTAACTCTTCAGGTAACAATATAAACAATTTTTCTTTTCTTTTTTTTTATTTGCTAAGTCTTGATAAGTATTTGGGGAAATCAGCTTCAAAACCATTTATTCCTAGGTTTTTCAAAGTAGTAATTACGTGGCACTTGTTATTTAAAGTGATCTTCATCCAGCAATGTAATTAAGGACCTGTTCAATTTAAAACAATTACGTAGTCCTATCAGCTGTAGTGGGACTGAAGTTAAGCATAAAATTAAGTATTTCATTGGAATTAGCCTGGAATTCAAAAAATGTGCAGGAGGCTGTACATATTAAGAGAAAGACTAAGGCAAAGCCAGTGGAAGTTTTTCCATTGACTTAAAAACACTCAGTAGCTCACTCTTGATTCCTCCCTGACCTATGAACAGCTTAAAAGGAATCACTATTTATATATTAGGAAATTGGTTGAACAAATTTGTTTTGAAAAGATAGTTAATGCTACCAGTACAAATGCTTAGTGTTCAGGCACTTAAACCAGTTTAAACTTTGCTCACATCAAAGAATAATTAGCAGAGATTGTACTTTTTAGTTTCATCTAATGTAATAGTGGATTTGACAGCAGGATAACATTTTACACACAGAATACCAGATGTTTATCTGTGAACAGAAGGACTATGTGGTTTTACAATCAATTAAGGATCTGGCTTATAAAAAAGATTATTATACTGCAGGCCTGGTTGACAATTATCATGAACTCCTCTGACCTTGTTTACTTTCTGAATGATTAAAATTCACACTGCATGAAAATGGGAGGGCAGAATCATTTCCTGATACATTCAGCTGTGTTTCTCCGCTGATGAAAACTTTGCTATGGGACAGTCAGTATGTGGGAAAGATCTAGTGAGAATAATATTAAATTATTCATGCTCTAAACTTTAAATACTGTAAGACTCACGTGTTTAGCAAAAATTACTTTTTTCTAATTTTAATTCTTTTTTTGTAAATTTTTTATACTCAAAGTGAAGACACCAGCAAAAATTGGTGAGTTTGAGACTAGGATGCTTTGCATACCTCAGGAGAAGGGAGATTTATGAGATCACATTGAGCCAGCCTCCATGTTCAAATTGCATAAGACAGTAATGAGAATGTCAATTCGTTGTAAATCCTGCAAATGTAAACCGGGAGAATCTTCTGGTTGTATTTTGTGGGGTGTTCTGCCTTGCAAACACCTTATTAATCAGCATTTTATCAGTGGTGAATAACAGTCTTCAGGAGTAATCTGTGACGCACAGTCCACACAACCATGGATATCTCTACTCCTAAACCTGGTTTTATCCAGGCCACTGACTAGAGCACTCACGTTCAGAGTGCTGTTGCCCTCTACTTCATCTCCAGTCAATGAAGAGAAACCACTGAGCATCTCAGTCACCTTCTAGAGATGCAGCTCTTTCTCCACTGAACTTAGGGGGAAACCTACGGAAAATTGGAGGTTGAGTATCATGTCCTGTTGATCAACCTCTGCTCCTCCTCCACTGTGTCCATGTATAGGGCAGGCACAGCAGAAACTCCAGGTGAACACGAGCCCACAGGCTGCCCTGTTCCCTGTTTGGATACCTAAGGCAGCAGCAACAGCAGGTGGGTGTCCTTGCTGCATCAAACACCGGGGAGGATGTCTTTGGAAAGAGTGTCCCTGCTCATTTTACCTGATGAAGAAACAAGCCCATAACAGCTGGTGCTCAAACAAAAGAAGTATTCGACACGGAGAGATACCATGGCAAAGTGAGCTCTTACAGAGATCACAATGAATGGCTCAGCTTTTAGACAGACATGGAAGGTTTTTTTTAATTTGCAGCACTTTCACACTCAGCCCAATAAGCAGAGCACCATTTGCTCCATCTGTCCATCTCTCCCTGATTCTTTCCAGCGTGTTCCTTAGCCCAGAATTTGTCAGGAGGTCTTTATGGGGCAGCTGGGTGGCCACCCTGCTATGCCAAGGGCACGTTGCACCGCTGGTTTCTGACACAGTTTCCATTCCAGCTTTCTTACCCAGGAGAGAGGGGCAGGCAAGGGGGGAGCTCTCAGCAGCTCCCTGGGGGTGTTGGCAGTGCCTGAACTTCTTCTTTCTGAACTGCAGGTCTGCTCCCTTTTTTTCTACTTTACACTGTATTGTGAGGTGAAGAAGGCTGATCTTACAGTCACTGGCAAGTAGTAAACAACATTTTAGTCATATAATGAACTTTACTAGGTCACAGAAGTAAAATTAACACCTGAGGAGATGTGAGCCACAGGGTCTGGTTGGTTCTTACCACGATCAAACTTCTCGTGGGATTTTCAGCAAGACGCCATCCAAGTACTGCCTGCAAGAAGATAAATACAGGGATGTGGAATAGCACTACTGATTCTTTAAATGAGTTGAAAGTCCATTTATAACACTTAGATTGCGTCTGTGCAATGCAAAGGCAATTTATTTGATTTATACATATATGCAAACTACAATAGTGGCACAGACTGCTAGCCTTATATTTAAATGTAACTACAGATTTTGTGCAGCTTATTTCTCTTTTAAAAGCGTCTCTTCCTTAGTCCCATAAATGTTTTCCTGCCTGGATCTGCTCCTCCCTGCTATCAGTACATACCTAAAATGCACATTTTGTTTTTCTTTTCTTTTTTCTCTTTCTGCATTTGCCAATGGAGCACTGCATGCACTCTGGCCCTTTGCATGCTTAGCACATTTTTATTCTTCCATTTTCTATATCCTATTAATTTTGTCTTGTGCCTTCTTGAATCCTCTTCAAGCACTTTCTCTTTGGTCTGAAACTGGATAATAGCCTGGTTTGTTTTGTCAAAATGTTTTCTTGCTTATAGCTTCTGATTCCCTTTTTACAGGTGCATTTTAGCATGGTTATTTTAGTATAGTCCATTGCATCCTCCAAACAATGCAGCTGGTTTATTTTCAGGGCTGTCAATTCTCATTCTGTATTCAGGGTGAATCCTCATTCTGTAAATGTTCAGGGTGTTCTTTTCAGATCATACAGTGTGCCCCTAATATGAAAACTGGGGCGAGATTCCTCAGGTTCAACATCTGCTTGTCCAGTGCCTTCTTCCTGAGCAACCTGGATCCCCTCATATGTTTATTTCTAAGCTGACTCTGCCTTTTAATACTGTGCTCAGAGTTAATGCCCTTTATCATGCCAAGATAAATGTTTTTCTTAGCATATATACTACCTTCTTTCTTAAAGGGTGGGCTGAACTGAGTTTACTCTTGAGTTATAACCCCTAGAAATGGTTGCAAACATGTAAACAAGCTGATTTTGAGGTTTTGGGGATCTGGCCTTTAAAGACTGTGGGTTTGTGTGCTGGTGGGGTGCACACACTGAGCCACTTTACCCCTCTGCTTGTGCTGAGGGCGTGTGGCAGCCACGTGCTGAGTCCACCCGGAGCCCGCAGTGTCCCGGGCAGGAGCTGAGGCTCTCAGCTTCTGCTCTGCTCAGCTTGGCTGGAGGGCAGCATCACACAATTTGTATTCCAGAGACAGCCCGGGTATTGACATTGATTCAATTGATATTAATGTCACTGGCCAAATCAGCTAACTTGTAGCTGACTGCAGGATGGCCAGACTGGTAATTAGAGTGGATCCATATGCCACTAGCTTTTTATGTCATTGGTCCGGAGGGAATTTTCTTTTTCAGAAAGCAACGGTTGGGAAAGAAACATATCAGTGATTTCTTTTTAAACAGAGTAACAAATAGTGTTGCCCAGCTTGAAGAGGGCTGCCACATATTCTCAACTTCTCCTCAGTGTGTGACCCCAAGACCTCAAATTATAATAGTTTTCAAATTCATCACCACCATCATCTTCATTATTCTAACAATTAGGAATCTGAAACAAGACCTGGGCTTGTCTAGAATATTCTGTTTCAATAGCCATGACAAAAACCAGTGTGAGAATAAGAAAGATAACTCCCCAGTATCTGCCTTAAGCCCAGTTTGAGACCCAGAAGATCCAAGTTTGCCCAGTTTCTCATTTACTGGCTTGCACTGTCTCCCAAAGGGCTAAAGCTTTGATTAGTCCCTGGCATTCCATTTAAAATTTGACAGATTATTGATCCATTATTCAAAAGCTTGTTTTAATTGAGGGTTGTTATGACAGTTGTGGTCAAACATTTCAGAAATAATCTGTAATGGTGTCAGAGTTTCAGTCTCGCTGGAAGCATGTCCAGGCAGAGGCAGACACGAATGTCCTTAATTATTTAACCCAGTCTTTTCCACATGTCCAACACTGCCCAATCACTGAGAATGATTATTTTTTCCCAGGGTTCAATACACTGATGTACTGCATCCATGGATAAGAACAGAATGTAACATTGTAAAAGCAACATAGGGATGAGAAAGTTGAATGTAAAATTGATGTTAATTATTTAGTAGGGATTTTTCGTGAGAATTGCAAAGTTGAGTCTTATGGCACTACAGCAGCAACTACTAGTTTGCAAGACAGGCATTCATAAGGGAGATGGGCTCTAGACTTTCTAAATATGTTATTTTTCTCTGTGGTTTTACTAAGAGTATAAATATTATGAAGTCATGTTCCAAATGTAGAGAGAAACTGCCTGTATGAAGCCTATGCCAAAAGAACAGAGTTTGGAAAAATTGGGGAGGGATGCAAAGGGGAAATATCTTCAGAGGCTCTGGTGATGAGCAGGTATTATAAAGATTGTCATTTAATCTAGAGAGATTACCATCTCTACCATCACGGCAAAACACTTTTAGCAGGATTTCTTCTGTGTGGTTTTATAAGCACATACTCTAAAACAGGGAGAGGGCAGGAAGGGGAGTATGTCTCATATACAGCAGTATTGCCTCAAAGCTCTCTGGTTCTGACCAACACAGTCACCTCATCTTTCTTGGAAGCTGAGAGTGTGTGCTTGTAAACAGTACAGTCACAGTCACAGCAAGCTGGCTTTACATGAAGAGGTTTGAGTTACAGCAGCAGTGCACCAGTGGCAGCATCAAGCTTAGCACAGGATTTAAACCAGGCTCCACAGCACACACACAGCTTGATTCTGCCTTGTCTGTGACTCCTTGCATTAGCAAAATGTCTTCATGAAAATCAGTTCAGCTATGTCCACTCTACACAGTAGTCACTGCAGATGTGGCTTTGCAATTTGCAGTGTGTATCAAGGATCATTATACAGACACATCCAGTACTTCATATTTTATCTGTAACAGCTAGTAGCTTGGGAAAACAGAGAAAAGTACTTAGTATGCACTGTGCTTCTTTTAATGCAGAGTAGCAGCTGGCAATAAGGTGGAAGTTGTTTAACATAGAAGTATATTTGTGCTTTGAGTCAATGCTTTGAGCATTAAGGCTGAGATGTCTATTTTTAAACAGTAAGATGAAAAGAACTCAGGACTGTCTCATTTGCTGCTGGCTGTGGGTTCATGTCTCAACTATCACTAAGCCCTAAATGGAAACAACACCTTAAACAAATGCTTCACTTTGGCCTTCTCCTAGGAGCACCATTGCTACGAGATGTGGAAGGGCTTTGAAAGATCCTTAGAGACCTGCAGAATTGTTACACTGAAATAAATTCCATGTCCACAAAGTTCTGATTTGCTTTCCTGTAAATGCCCTTGCATCAAACCTCTGCCAATGAGCCTGCTGTCAATAAGCTTCAGCTGAAACAGCGATATTTTTACAATACCATAGTTTTAACCCTTAAACCAGGCCAGCCTACGACTCTGAGGTTTGGATTTTTACAGCACTCTAATGTCATTCAATATTTCAAGTACTAATATTTTTTACTCAAAATTCTGGTCACTGGAAGAAATGTTGACAACTTTGTTTTGGAACAGCTTCACAAACTATTTGTTTAAGAGAAGTTGCTGCCAGGAGAGGAGGGGATAGTCCCAGCCCTTTTCCTGTTCAGTCTTTTGGCATCTTTTCTGCAACTGCCTGCAAGGTTGCCACTTAGTACAATGTGGATATTTATCCTCTCTGACAAGCATTGAATCATGTCACACAAAGTGTTGAAACACTGTCTGGCTTCCAGCTACTACAGTTCAATTGTAGCATGGCCTAGTTTTGAACTAAGAATAAAAGGCTCTCCAGAAATTGTTTCAAGTCATGAGGTAGAGTTGTACAGAGCAGGTATATAGAAGTATTTGGTAATGTCTTTACAAAATTTCTGGTATCAGTTTAAGTGTTTATAAACACACATATTTAAAACAAGGCTTGTTGAAGAGCCTCAAATTGCCCTGCTCTGCAAAAATGTAACCACAGTTACTCTTGTTCGTCCTTAGGCCTTATCTGTTGGGGTTGAGGGTCAGAGTCTCTGCACATGAGCAGGTTGTAAGTGCCATCAGGCAGAGCCACAGTTAACTCTGTAATGCTGTTTCAAGTTTGAGTAAGCCGTACTTTTGAAAAACCCCTGCAGTCTTTGGCTGAAGAGTGGAGAACAAACACCGCAGGCCGTGAGTGGCGCAGCTGCTTTCAGAGTGCTGCTCTGCACTGTCCTGTGCAGCTGGGATGGTGAGGATGCACTCCCAGGGCATGGCCACGGCCACGGGGAACAGTGTGTAGAGACAACCAAGGCACAGCAAGCTGAGTAGGGATATTTTCACTACCTGGGGGACGGTTCTGTGCAGGCGGCATTGCCTTTGCACAGACCTGAGTGAGCAGTCCCTCTTGCCCGTCAGCTCAGCTCCTCTGGAACATAACCCCAGAGCCTTTGATGCCTTTGGCAGGAGCACTATGGAGGGCTGAGCGGGCTCACCATCGCCTGGATTGGGGATGGAAACAACGTCCTCCAGTCCATCCTGACGAGCGCTGCAAAGCTGGGAATGCACCTGCGGATTGCGACTCCCAGGGTAAGAGAGCCGAGCACGTGGAGAAAGGAAGGTGAACTCTGCCCATGGCTGTCTCAGGCATTTGCCAAGGGCCTCAGCTGGGGGTGCTTGCATCTACCTTCAGCACCAGTCTTCAGAACCAAGGTTCAAAATCCTCGTGCACGTATTTCTATGCAAAGCAGGAGTAATTCCAGGGAGTCCAACTTCTGAAAGGCTGGAGGGAATTCATGGCAGCAATATAAATCATGAGGATTACAGCTCCATTTGGCAAAGTCATGCAGTGCCTTCCCCCCCAACAAAAAAAAATGGAAACTTGTTTCAGATTGGTAGAAGTGTTGCGTCTTGGTGGTGCAGCATTTTAGAATGTTGCATTGTAATATAATATAAAATAAATATTAAAAAACAGTTTAGAACAAAAAATTAAATGTTTTATATGTATTTAATTCTATAACTAGCAAAATACATTTTTCTTACCTTTTTAGAACACTTTCCACCACTTTATCTCCAAACTAAACCTTCAACAGAACCAATATAATTTCCTCAATTTTTACAGTTCTGAAAGACTTTCTTCCTCCCGTGGCAAATGGTTCAATCAGTAATTTTCTGACTAGTGTTATTAATTAGTAAAGATCTTATACATGTTCCATGATGGGTGACCTATTACCTTTTTCGTCAGGGCTTTGAACCAGACCTCAGAATAACTAAAACAGCGGAACAGAACTCCGAAGAGGTAGGAGCCTAAGCAACAGCCTAGCAGAATAATTTGGATAGAGTTTATCTTCATTATAAATGAAGTTCCTTGTCTTAGTGGTCTTCCTTGTTTTATTCACATTAGTATGGTACCAAGTTTCTTCTCACAACAGACCCTTTGGAAGCTGCAGACAGTGCCAACGTCTTAGTAACAGATACATGGATAAGTATGGGACAAGAAGAGGAAAAGAAAGAAAGACTGCAGGCCTTTCAAGGTTATCAGATTACAATGCAGGTAAAAAATGAGATTTAGGGGTTTTTTACGTTTTTACAGTTTGCATTTATAAGAATCAACATCAACAAAGCATGAGTTTGGGTCTTTTTTGAGTGAGGCCATGGAAAAGCCACATGCAAACCTCCCTCCAGCTTAAAAAACTCATAAAGTTTGAGTTGTCTCATACACTTCACATGGCTTGGCCTCTTTCAGAGCTTCCCAATGAGACCCAGCTCCAGAACATGTGCAGCAGAGGGGTTTTCACTGCCCTTCTAAAGTCAGAGAAATAGGAGTGAGTATTTGACTTCTGTGAAGTCAGCATTGAACACTTACAGACTTGCATGGAGATATTCACATCTATTCACAGATGAGGAATTCCTTTGAGGTCTGTGGAATTCTTCTGAGTTCATCATCCAAGTAACTGGAGTGAGAGTTAACAAAATTTGTTAACCTTTTTACTAGTTAGAGATTTTGTTAATGTCCTCACATATGTCTTTATTTTTGTATGCTTTTTAATCTGCAGACTGCAAAATCTGCTGCTTCCAACTGGACCTTTTTACATTGTCTACCCAGAAAACCTGAAGAAGTTGATGATGAAGTATTTTATTCTCCACGGTCATTGGTTTTCCAGGAGGCTGAAAACAGAAAATGGACAATTATGGTAAAAATAAAAGAAGATAACAGTTGTTGGAGGTTAGGGTATTAAACTATAAGTCCCTCAATAAATAGTAACTGCTAAAACATGTTCGAAAGTCACCCCAGAGCACGTCACAGTTTTGACTATAGGCAACATATATATGTAGCAAAATACTTCTGGATGCAAATGGAATCTATTTTGGTGATAATCTGCTGTTACTTGACCCAGGTTTTATCACAAAGTGAAATCTACAAGATGAACTGTCATTTTTTTTTTTTTTGTATTTAAATCACTGGATTTACTCTAATTATTAACTCAACTTCTCAACTAAAACATATTAAATGCTGAGGTCCCAGGGACTGGTCTTAGAAACGACAGTTTCCCAAACACTTAGAGCTAGTTACTTTCTCTTAGGAGAAT
The DNA here is from genome assembly GCA_013400975.1 of Atrichornis clamosus. Lineage (NCBI taxonomy): Eukaryota > Metazoa > Chordata > Aves > Passeriformes > Menuridae > Atrichornis > Atrichornis clamosus. The sequence goes on from WBMZ01005537.1 coordinate 30,414, forward strand.
CTGCTGCTGACACCAATGGGAACTTCCCCTGAGAAAGTGCTGGAAGAGCAAAGATTTGAGAGACCCTGAAAAGTCATGGTGTGGGTAATACTGTATGATCATGGAAACTATGAGAGGACCCTTGGCACTTAGCATAAACCATAAGTCCCCTCTCAGCATTCCGAGAATTTCAGAAAATTACTGACAGATCTCAGTAGCTTGTTATTTATTTTTGGCTTTAGAACCATGGAGTTGCCAAAAGCTAGTGAAAATTTTCAGAGGTGGAAAAAACCCCCACCTCAGAAACAGGATTGTCATAACTCTGAGGTGAGCTCTAGATCCAAATGAATAAATAATGGGTTGAGTATTGTGTGTACTAAAAACTCAGACACTGGACACAGTCAGAATGCTCATTTTTTAAATTTTAATTTTGCAATGTTTCTAATTGCCTAAAATGTTATTTCTTTAAAAAGAAAAGAAACCCTTTACTTTGAGTTCCAGATACACATTTTTTTGGGGAGGGGGAGTAATAAAAATATCATCTGTGTATTTTATCAAGCTATGACATTAATGGATGCATGGATCTTGTTTATATAGCATTTTCTATCATTTTCAGCACAGAAAGCAAACTGAAAAAGGGATTATTTGCTCAGCTGTAGATCCAAGCAGGGCTGAGTGCAGCCACAAATGGGCAGCAGTGAGGGGCTGCACAGCTGTAATTCAGTCCCCTCTGTGTGCCTGGGGCCACACTGGGCAGTGATGAAGGGAAAGGAAGCACAGGGAACAAGACCACAGCCCCTGGAGAACCCTCATAACCCCAGTGGTGGGCCAAAACAACAATTTGCAGTCAGACCTTGCTGTGAAATCACACCAGTGTGAGCCAGGTGACGCCGTGTCAGAGCCAAGCAAGCGTGGGGTTGTTGCGCACACGGGCGTGGGAGGGATGGCAGAGATCCTGCAACACAGTTTTATTTAGATGGCATTCCCATCACCCCCGTTTCACAGCCATACCTAAGGCTGAGCAGGCAGGGCAGGAGGGGTAGATGACACACTGTTAACCTCAGTGAGGATTTTCCAAGTTTTACTACAGAAAGTGTAGCTGAACTGGGATAAATTTCGAAGTCCTTGTTCTAGTGTGGCTCTCACTGATGCTAATGGAAACTGCTGAAATCCACAAGCAAGCCCATGTGATATGTGGGTATCTACAGCATCTCCTAGAAGTAGCTGAGAATACATCACAACATGTCAAAAAGGCCTCAGCATTTGGTCTAAATGCTTGTCTGAATTGCTCCTAAGCTGTCCATTAATATATTTTGTCCACACTGAGAAAATCTATCAGCTACAATGCAGAACATCCTAACTGATTTTCAGCTCCTGCCTGATTCATCATCAGAAATTCTAGCAAATAAATCTAAGTGTGCCATTTTTGTCAGGACAATAATTTTCAACACAAGGCTTCAGAGCTGGAAAATATTTCCCCCTTATTTATTTTTATGGAGTATCTGTTTCCAGTGTGATTGGATTTTTTTCTTTTCTTCCTCCTCTAGGCTGTCATGGTTTCCCTGCTGACAGATTACTCACCACAGCTACAAAAACCCATATTTTGATGCTTGGATTCCTGCCAGGAGAAAAATATTCCTCATCAGCAGAATATTCTGGTCCGCAAATACATAGCTCTTCTTCAGAAAAGACCAAGGCAATGAATGATTTTTTTAATAAAGCCATATAGTTAGCTGTATAATATTGCATTACACTCATGAAAATGTTCAAGACAATAAACACCATTGCAGAAGCTGCTTTTCATCTGAATGCTCCAAGCTGGGGATCCTTTTAAGTGGTCAGTGGAAAACATTCCAAGGTTGTACCTTAATGGTTGGATCTACCAGCAGCATAGGCATGGAATAGTGTAAATGTGGCTGAGGTGGAGCTTGCACAATGTGATATGACAGACACAAATTTCTCCCTAAGCTCTCCCTTTAACTGCTGACCTCGGGAAGTGTGTGTGGATGAGCAGTGCTTCAGTTTTCCTTGCTTGCCTGCAGGTCCTGGGCACCCTGGCTCCTGTTCCTGTCCTCCAGCCACTCTCCAAATCCCACTCCTGTTTGACACCAAAAACATAGACACCTTGTGAGCATTATCTTCCCCCATGACATTCCTGTGGGCTGGCACAGGGGGATATTGCTGTGGAATTGGAATAGAGCAGTTTCCACAGGGTTGGATGCAGCAGAGATAGCCAGGAGAAACCGGTTCATTCTGTGCCTATCTCCCCTAGACCTTCATTCCCTAAACAGAATTTTGGCTGAAGAAGCAAATTTTCTATTTCTTTTTTTTTTTCCTAAGCAAACATGAGGGGCACCACATGATGAAACTTATACAGCTCCTCTGCAGAAAGAATTTGCTGGATTTTGCCTTGTCTGAAAACACAGCGTACATTGCAGCTAATCCTTCTCAGTAGTAAACAAATTCATGACATTTGTAGTTTTCATGATGACTGCATGTGTGCATTTAATGTTTCAGGTAAAGTTTTAAATTAAGTATTAACAAACACCTTATTTGTTGTTTCTAAAAAATTTCAAAAATACATTGATTTTTTTCCCCACTGTAATACTGTGACAACATCTGCGATATTTAAAAAAAATCTGCAAATGGGTTTGCATTTTCTGACCAGCTGCAAAACATTATTTTATTCCCTTCAACTTTGGAGTTCGCTGCAGCGCCCCACAGATCACTGAAATGAAAATAAAGGTACATTTCTTTCTATATACCTATTTACAGTCGATTTCTTGGTTTTGCAGGCATTTGTGTATGTCTTGTTAAGATTAACATTTTCCTTTACAACATTACAAGAGTTTCAATAATTCAGTGAACATTTACACTTCAGCAGAGATATAGCTGCACCAATGATGCAGGAATAGGCTACGTGCTAGAAATCAATGTTTTAATTCCCGGTTCAGTATGTGGAGGAAAATTCATGGAATACAGTAGACTTCCAGTTGTAGTAAGTCCTGCTTTGTTCAGCAAGATATGTAAAAGTATGATTGGTCCTTTTGGACCTGGTGAGCTGTTCTCACTCTCAGCATTATAGATATCCTTACTGACCTGATTTTAGTGCTGTCTGAGAGTAAGACAACTCACTTTGCTAGTCCTTCCATAAAAAAACACATTAATATCAGTTTTGTTGTGTTGATCAATGTACTATCAGTGAAGTCAGGCAGATTTATAATAACAAAGCTGTGTTGTTAAACGTTTCATGGTCAACACTTCAGCAATCACCTGCTCCTCTTTTGATTCTCTGTGCTCTTATTAGAGCTAATGTGCATCTCGGTTATTGGCGACTCTTTTTATACTCAGGAATCTGAGCAGGATGCCAGACAGCTGAATCTCCTTGACATTTTCATGACACATGCATAGATCTGCTGCATAGCATGTGAGTAAGAGGGTCCAGCGTTTCCAGGACAGTAATTTCATATGGTTCTATTCTTCTGTGAACGCATGCAGCAAAGGATGACAGTCCCTGCCGTGTCTTGCACAAACTGCTCACACTATCAGCTGTTCTGACGTTTTTTAGAAGTACTGGGTGGACTTCAAGCACACATGCTGAGTGCTGGACCACTGTGTGGAAGCACTGCACCTACTGCATGTGCAGTACCCAGTCTGTGCTGGGAGCCAAACACCTCCCAGCAGGGCAGATTTATGGAACACGTGCAGACTGTCTGCACAGTGCATACAGAGCAGATCTGACGTTTCCTAGAGGCATTGGGTTGGTACCAAATAGACTTTCTACCCCAGGGACCCATAAATATGGTGCCCTGAAGGGTTTCTGTTATGCCTGTAGGGACTTTCACTGCCTAGACATACAGCAGAACTGCACTGAGAGGATTAATCCACTTGGGCAGGTTAAGCATCCTGGGATTGCTGGGTGGTAGCTGTGGTAGTGTGCAAGCAGCATTATTATGCCATCCAGACTCCTCATGAATTCATTACTTGAATTTACAAGTGATGACTGCAAATGTAGCGAGTAAGGGAAACAGCAATAACATAGAGAGATTTATCTATGGGGGAAAACAGTTTATCAGCATTCAAAGGGCTTGAAACAAATGCATAACAGGTAGCAGTCACTAATAGCTAACAGAGTTTTTCATTACATTTATTATGCTTTAATCAGTAGAAGTGCTGTTTTCATTGCTCAGTGTACTTGAAGGATAGGTTGTTGTTTTCTCTGTGTTTTTACAGAGATGATCCTGATAGCCTAGACCTTCATTTCACAGTCCTGCTCTTCTGTTTGACCTAGAGAACAGCCCTGGCTCAGTTCCGGTCTATCAAGTGTTACCCACTTCTGACTCATTCAATAAGCCCCTGCTCTGATATCTCACCTCACACATCTGCAGTGCTGAGCTCTGGTCCCTCTCCAGGACTCTGCACTGGTGGGGGCAGCTGCCAGCCCAATCCACCCTCTGATCAGAGGCACAGGGGGTGGGCTGGCCCCCCACTGCCCTGTTCCTCCTCCCTGCAGGGCTGGTTGTGTGCTCCTGCTTGTACAGCACATCCAGACCTCACACACAGGCAGGCTCAGCAGTTGTGCTGTGTCCCGAGAGAATATTCATGATAACTTTAGTGCCCAGATGCAGATCCAAATCTAGTACTAAATCTGGCTCTGATCCCAGCTGAGGCCGAGGGGAAGGACAGGGGCCCAGAGCTACTCAAGTGTCAGTTTAGACAGCTGAGAGTCTTGGAGACACTTGCACAGACCTGGCAGATGGGACACAGGACTGATGGGGGCACTTAGAGCAGAATCTGGTGGCCAACAAGGACATCTTATGGCACCTCAAATGGCCCCAAGTGCAGTGCTTTAGCACCCTACCCACTGCCTCATTATCTGCATTGGCTTGTAGAGGTTTATTCCTGTTCTACACCTAGAGTGAGAAATGCAGGATTGCTTATTAGCAGTTCAAGCACTCTGTAAATTCTTGTTCTGGAGCATGTTACCAGCAGTGTGGGGGAGGTTCTTTGATTACCTGTATGTGTTCTTCCAAAAATCATCTAACATTAATTAGAGATTCAGTAGAGAAAGAGAGGTAAAAAGCTTGTCTACAATTTTTTCAAGGAGGAATAACAACATTTTTTCCCTGTGTATTACAAGGTTAAGAGAGCACAGTAACTACAGCAGGTGAGAGGCCTGCAGAAAGAATTTCCAAATGATTAGTGTAAATTAGGAAGGGCTGAGTGAGGAGCCTGGACAACCAGGAGGGAACAAAGAAAAGTAAGAATTCTCAAGCAGAATTAAATATTTTATTTGAACCAGCTTACATCAGGAATGACACCATGTACAGCAGACTTACTCATTGTCCGGGTGTGGAAGCAGTCGCCTGTGAAAGTCTGAGCTGCTAAAAGGGAAATACAGGAATAACTAAATAGCAAGGAGGCACCTTGGTTGCTTGAAGTCCTCCAGAATTCCTGAATTAATGTTTTGCCCTCATAAAACAGGCCTGTAGGTTATCCATCATTATCTTATTGCTTTTCAAATTTTGTGAGACAAGGAGTAAGAGCTGCATGAAGGTCTGAGCAATGCACTGAGCTGATCATTCAGTCTGGGGAAATCTTTCATGGCTGAGTTGAGATATATTGAACTTAGTTTTGTTTTTCAGGAATGTGCAAAACTGGTGGAAAGTCTGAAAAACAGACTTCACACAAAGGGAAAGGTTTCTTCTTTCTTCTGGGTCTCCCATTTCTTGCTAATCACTTGGTTAAAGTACTGAGCAAACAAACAGTGCTTTTTTTGATTATTTTGCCATGGCTATTTAGCCAGCTGCCTTTCAAATGCAGAGCCCAGAATTTCTGGGTCTTGCCCAAGGTTATGTGTACAGAGACACTTCATAAGCCACAATCAACATTTAATTCAGCCCAGCATCTGCTCTCATGACTAATGGGATACAGCTATTTGCAAGGTTATTTGATTCTTACACAATCTTGTTACCAACTTCTTGAAGAAATCCCAAACCTTTGTGGCCTCTGTAATGGCTGATGATCCCTTCCACGTGTATGTGTGTAGAGGATTTTTCTCTAGGGGCAAGAAATCTGACGTGCCTCCATTCAGACAACAGATCTTTCACAACCACAGTCAAAACATTGCCGGCCCTTGCCAAATCCCTTGGAAAGTTCCTTGTGGTCTGCATTATATGCTAGAGGATTAATGAATGCTGCTGCTCTCTAATGGGCCCATTTTCAGGGGATTGGCACTCATGCAAAGTAGACTCCAATACAAGCATAATATATCCAGAAAGAGGGACGAGCACCAAGATCTGCAATCTTTGCTGATCAAAGTTTACTTAGTTGAGCCAAAACTTGATTCCAACTGTAAGGAACAGCAGTGATAGCTGGAGAAGAGTACTGAAGAGTTGGCAGGGCAAATGCAGGTCATGCTTAGTGATTTAAGCACAAAATAATATTAATTGGAGGGAGAAAGCTAAACTATTCACACAGATTATAGAGCCATAGAATCACAGAATGGTTTGGATTGGAAGGCACATGAAGATCTTCTAGTTCCAATCACACTTTCCACAAGACCTGACTGCTCAAGCCCCATCTAACCTGGCCTTGAACTCTTCCAGGGTTGGGGCATCCACAAGTTCCCTGGACAACCTGTTCCAGTGCCCCATCACCGCTGAAGTTATGGGACTTCAGAGGTCCCTCTTCATCTCACAGTCAGCAAGATCAATGGTGTTGCACCTGACTGACTTCTGTCCTGGCCGGCAGCCTCACCTGATATGCCCACCCACTATCTGAAGGTGAGGTGAATGTTCTCCATGGAATATGCCATGGCCCCACTCCTGGCCAGTCTGGACTTCTGGAGCAGGGGCACTCCGTGGCCCCCTTGCTGCTCACGGGGCTGATTCCCTGCCAGTGGGAAGCAGGGTGTGCGGGGTGGGGTGTGCAGTCGGATTGCTGTCCCAGCCCTGAGAGGTGGGAACCCCACCACATCCCTAGGTATGGCCCAGGCGATCCACAACCCCTGTGTAGCCCCAGAGTGGGACACCTCCTTTCTGAAGATAAAGACACAGGCTGATCACAGTAATGCCAAGCCAGTGGTGTTAAAACACCTGTTTTGGGGTGGCCCACAGGGCACACAGAGACATCTGGCAGAAACCAGGTTCTGATTGCGTGGAGGCCAACTTTCCCATCCTGCTCCCTGTGCTGTGCCCAGCTGAACTCGCCCTGGGTGTTGCTGCGCCAAAGGGTCGTGTTTGACAAACTGCCAGCCACGACTGCCTGGGTTCTGTGCCAGACACTGCTCGTGGCTGGCTGTTGTTCTTCTTTGGGTAACAAAGACAGAAAACCTTGAGCACCTGAAATGAGAAACACTGTAGTGCATACACAGAAAAAGTGCCCTGTGGAGTCCAAGTACAGGCAGCTGCACACAAGGCTTGGCTGAGGTTACAAGTGAGGGTGTCAGAGTGCTCTCCTGACATGTCCCCACCGGCAGAGCAGCCTGCCCTGCTCCCTGGTGGTGTAAGGATTGGGATCTGCACTGCTCTGGTCACCAGGGAGGCTCTCCTGAGACTCTCCTGCCATGCCCAGGGCGTGCTCTCCCCATGGATGGGCTTCAGCCACGGCAGTGCCCTTGCTGCTTTCTGCCCTTCTCAGCTGCCACTCTTCCACAAATGGGTGACCACACCCCGTGACCTTCTGTCCTGCTGGGGGACCGGGCTGAGCCCCCAGCCCAGGGCAGCCTCAGGTTTGTGCCTGTCCTCAAACCTGCCATGCAGGACTCCCCAAGGATGGGACCACACAGATGGTGCATTGCACTTGCCCCGGGCAGACTGGAATATTTGGTAACTGATATCACTTGAAGGATATCTGCTTCCTTTGGGAATTTAACTAATTGAAAAGAAATGTCTCTGAGCACCACAGGATCCCTCTATGATTCACCAGCAGGCTGGCCAGACTCACTCGACAGCTCCAATTTCTGGATTCAATCCCAGAGCGGTTCTGGGGGGTTTCTGGGAACAGGGCACTAGAGGGGGAATGGCACATGCCCCTCTCCAGGGTGTTTTCCCTCTGGCAGAGCAGCGCTGTGGGCTCCTCTGGGGTGCTGCACCTGTGAGAGGGCACAGCCACCTCTGAAGGGAGCAGGGACAGGAACCACAGGGATGTCTAAAACACTTTAAACTCGGACTGATTTCAAGCAATAAAATGTCTTAATCCCAATCCAACAATTACAGAACACACCTCATGTGGTGATCTATACATATGCCATATAGGCATATAATCCTATAATGGAGAGCTGCTGATACTATGGTCTACAGAGGAAGAAGAGAGAGCTTTCAGATGCCCCTCTCTTAATCCTCTGTGCTGTGGCACAGCTGGGTTTTTCTTAAATCCATTTGTAACCCTGAATTTCCTGTGTTTTGTGTAATCACAGTGCCCCATGTTTTTCTTTAAATTTCTCACACATTCTTGCAATGGAAAGAATTTTTAAAAGTGTAGACAAATAACTTGATTTTGACAAGCACTGTGGAGGAGATAGGAGAAGATATATATAATTTGTCTCCTACCAGCTTTATGAATGTCTCTCTCTCAGGAAAGGTAACAATTCCATCCAGAAATAATTCCATTAGACATGAAATATCAGAGCTGTGAATCACTGGGCATTTCAGAGCATCTTCACAGCAGGACAGCATCTGAAAACTGCACCAGAGAGAGGAGTTTAATTCTTATTGTAGTGCTAGGGAGGACAATGTAATCAAAAACAGCTATAGGAAGTTGCAGTACAGCAGAACTATCTATTTTACTGGTTGTCTTCCTGGGAAAAGGAAGCCAGGAGATTATAGTTATTCTTCCAACAATATTGTTGATTTGCTCAGGGTAGTAACTAGGATTCACAAGACTGCAATTAAGGGCTCAGGAAAGCATGTTAAATAAATTCCTTTAAAAGACTATTGTAGTGACTATGCACACATTGCTTTTAGATATCCATATAGCAGGAATAACTGGTTCTGCCAAGGAAAAGCTTTTCTGATGTTCTGAGAGGGCACTAAGTCCAATCTCTATTAGAGTTCTCTAAAGCCAGGGTGGATTCTGAATTGTGGGGGCAGTCAGTTATTGCCACTTGGAAGGTTTTAGCTCTGACTACAGGAAAAAGTCAGCAGTTCCTTGTTCTTGTCCCTGAAGCTCAACAGAACTCCACTGTTTCAATGTGGATGACTTTAGGAGCATTCCTCCCAGAGAGGTGGCCCTGTGAGATTGTCACCGGGCAGGCAGGGCAGTTGCTTCACCTGTAACTTTCAGGACTTGCCCCATTCTGCAAAGGGACAAAGCTGTTTCCCAGTGCTCATTGCTGATGCTAGGGGCCATGGTGGGTTTTCCTACTCTTCCCCGTTGCTGAGGTGGACAGAAGAAGGATCACAGGCATGTTTATTCTGAACACTCTATGTAGAAAGTAACAAGAATCAGGGCCCTGCTGAGTTGCCAGGTTAATTTATAGACATGGGACCTAACCTTCAGGAGAAATAAATTCACAGAAATTGCATGGACCTTAAGCACTCAGTATCTCTGAAAGCAAGCTCACACTGCCTGTCTCCAGATTACTGCTGCCTGTGAAAAACAGGCGTCAAAGGCTATTGCACAAAAAAATAAAGGACATCCTTGCAGGTTGCCAGCTAGGCAGCTACAAAAGGTAATCTGCAGAGTATTTGCCTGACATGACTTAACTGGATTAGCCTCTACATCCTAAATGTCTGGACTGTCTCCAGGAGAGGTAGTGTCTTTTCCTGAAGCAGTCCTCTTTCTGAACCTGTTGCTGGAGAGCCATTGCTCACACACATCCCTGGTTGGCTGACACCATGATGAAGATGAAGTACTTATATTACAGTGGCTCTTTGCAGAAGCAAATACAGGACAAGTTTAAGCAAGTGCTTAAGCAGCAGAACCGGCTTTACAGCAAAACTTCCACAAAAACTTGTGGCCGTTTCTTTCAGCTGCAGCTGTGACAGTATCAAAACACCTTCCAAGTCAGTTTTTCACGGTAGAGTTCAGCTTTTCTTCAGGAAATATTTTACTTGTGTTTGAGTTATTCTCAGCAGGCTACTGAAGAGAATATGTGTCCTTTAACCCAGGTGTTTACCTGGCAAGGGGACAGAGCCCCAAGGGTCTACAGACTTTGAGGGTCCTCCTTACCAAGCATCTGAGCCCATGGCTGCCTGGTACCCTGGGATCCTGGTCTGAACACCCTGGAGCCACCTCCAGTGTTTGGCACGGAGGTGCTTGTCAGGGGACTGTCCTGTAGGCAGCATCTTCTTTCTGTTTTTCAGAGACTTTCAGCACAGCCAGAATTATAAAATTCACCTGCCCACTCCCTTCTCTCAGTCCTAGAATCCCCAACGCATCTCGCAGCTTTCCAGGACCCAGAAACGTAACACAGTGTGGAACAAAGGCATGAAATGAGATTTTCTAAAGAAAAAGCATCTCCAGTCTTAAATAATGAATGCAATGCGATGCTCCATTTATGTCATATATTGTCTGTAACCACAAAAATAAGAGAAAAGTGATCCTGCATTTGTCTGAGATGAAAAATTCTGGAACAGAATGAGAGCTGGCAGAGATGACTGGGTCTACAGGGAAATGTCTGCACAGCAAAGAGGTAGATGTCCAGTTTGGCAGAAGACCTTGCTAAAACAATTTATGATGCATTTCCTGCATCTGCCTCAAACTATCAGCAGGCCTTCAATGTGTCCTTCACAATTTCCCATCCTTTTTCTTCTTAAACTTCAGTCTCTGCATCCTTGATGGCATTGTGGTCTTGGGTGAAATCCGAGAGGAATGCCTTTCTGGTATCTGAATGCTGTTTTGCATTAAACTGGTTGTTGGCCATCAGCAAGTGATATGAGCCACTCCAAACATTTATATAAATATTCCTGTGCACTAATCCACACAAAGTCATCAGCAGTGTGATCTATCGTGTGTGTGCATAAGGGCATGAAAATAAAAAGACAGTCTTGAGAATTGTGCTGAGAAGATCTATGTCCTGGCTAGAAATGTATTAAGTCGGTAAAGGCTGGGCAAAAAAAAATAAGAGGGGCAAGATTCACTGATTCCCACCTGCCTTCTACCACATAAATCACAAAGGCTGCCTGTGCTTCCCTTGAGATACTTATTTGTTCTGCTCTCCCCCCAGCCACAATGAAATGGGCTTTTCTTCCGCTTGAACTGACCTTTGGCAAACATTTCCCTTTCAATTAATATCTGAAATGTCCTTGTGGGCTGCTGCTTCTGGAGACAGCTGGGAGACAGCTCTGAAGCCACTCGCACAAGAGTCAGGGCACAGAATAATTACCTGAATTCATAAGGTTAATTCCAGTCTAGACGAAGGCAGAGAGAAGTTAACTAGAGGTCTTCTTCAGAGAACAGTATGTTTGCTTTTCTGGACTCTCTGGTCTCCCTGTGCTGGCTGCTACCTATATGCTGTGATTATTTCTCTCATGGACTGCTGAGCAACTACTGTGTCTGAGCACCAGGCTCACTGTGCTCGTGTCATTATCAGTTTTATAGCCCAGTGTGAGCCTCCCAGGAACGAGGCTTTGACTGGGGCTTGACCTGGTTCACTGGACTAAATGGAAAGGCAGCAGGCTGGGCGTTGGTGTTTGGCTGTGAGGAAGTTGTTGCTTGAGTAAACCAAAGGAAATTCATTAAAAGCATACATCAAAAACTTTCTGCATGCAAACTTAAAGGTAAAGCCCAGAGGGATTTAATATACGGTCTCAACAAAAAGGGACAGGATTACAAGAAGAGGTAAAAGAAAAACGTCAGATTAATGACTGCAGGAAATTCAGAGGGTTGCATTGAGCATTTTCTTATCCAGCCCAAGTTCTCTGGATCCTGCAAATTCTTGCTAAGAGGACAATATTGCAGGCAAACTACTGGCTACGTGATGTGCTGTGAAACATTTGGGTTTTCACGGTCCTGTTGTCTGGGTTTCGTGGCACTGCTGTGTCAAGTTGGCATTTACAAAGGTGAAGGATATGATGTAAAGTTGGTTTGTGAAAAGGGATAAGACCCTTCAAGACAAGGTTTCTGCCACACAACTAAAATTCCCTCATATGCTCCTGGGCAAGGGTAAGTGAAATGGTACAAGCAGCGGCTCAGTGCTTGTGCATTTTTTGGTGGGTGGCACATATCCTACGTGCCATCTCTTCTTCCCCAACTACCTGTCCATATCTTCTTTAGGTCCTCTGCCTCCTCACTGGCTTTGGTGACATCAGTTTTATCCCCTTGCTGAAATCCTTTCTTTCTTTGGCTTTGGCAGTTCTACCCCTCTCAAGACCTCTTTCTTCTTCTCTGTTGATTCCTTTAATGCTCCTTGTCAATGGCTTCCTCTGTTCTTCTCCTTGCTTCCTTTGAAAAGAGAATCTCAGAGTACATTGTTCATCCTCTCTGCATTCCAATCACATATTATGTGCTTATAAGAGTGACTCATTAACCTGGAAGTCATGTTATTAGGCTAAAACATCAACATCCTTTGCACCTTACTTCCCTTCCCTTAGTCACCACCAATCTTCCTGACCTCAGCGGTCTCTCCTTGACCACTCTCCCTGTCTTTCAGGTCCACTGTTAGGGTGAATTCCCACAGCCTGGGTTCCTTGCTGTGCCCAATATAGTGTTTGTAATAGTTCACTGTGATGGAAATTTATGAATCCTTCCCCTCTTGGCCTTCCTAGTATGAAAACCATTAAATCTAATGCATGTGCACTGGTAAAGCAATTTCCTTCCCTGCTTTATCCCTTTCTGCCGCTGTCTTCCTTATAAATACATCAAGCACAAATATTCTCTTTTCCTGTTCCAGACTTCTATCCGTTTATTTTTTTTGATGCGTTGTTGATTTGCATCCTCTGCTATGCCAGAAATCCCAGCCTCATTTGCCTGGATATCTAGTTTCCCACTGAGTGTACACATGCTTTCCTAGTCGTGGAAGGGAGCCCCTTCTGATACTGGTCTTTAAAATCTGCATTTCGCAGGCAGTTTCATTGTGCTGCCCACACAACAGTGCCAATTAGGCATGATGATGCAGGCAGCCAAGGAAATAAAAAGGCCTATTCTGTGTGGTGCTTTGCCCCCACATTTACATGTGTGCGGCTGAACTATTCATAGACATTACGTGATCTCGTTAAACGGGACCCAAGTATGTGAGGGGGAGGCAGTGTGAGTAAGGGCGTGAAGAGCTGGACTGTGACTCAGGTTCTGATGCCAGCTCTGTCACTGCTTTGGCATGCTCTGAAAAGTCACCTGCTCGTGCCTCTGGTTCCCCACCTTTGAAACAGGAATTTTTTTGCTTACCCTGTTTTCCAAGTGCTTTGAGACCAAGTGATAAAATATGCTATGTGATAACCATGCAGTGTTGTTTTTCCTGTCCCATTCTTTCTCATTATGTGTCACACCAGCTGGTTTCATCTGTGGCTAAATTAGTCCATGGGCATCTGAAGGAATCCTACATTTTTCACAGCACGATGGCAGAGGCGTTGCAGTGCTCCCTAACTTGCAGCACAAATAAAAATTATAATAAAAGCACCTCTCCTGTAGCTATGGACAATGCTGCAAAGGAGAATGCTAAGTGTCTGCACCATATAATGGGGATCTAAAGCGACTTCTTGTGACATTTTATAGTCGGACGGTTGCTGAAAAAGATCCCATATGGGATGTAAATTGCATGTGTTGCTACCATATGCTTGGGCAAGCAAGATCCATTTGTTCTGTTAGAACAGAGGAGCCTGCTGAATTCAAACCAGAAGTCAGGTACGCATTGTGTTCATCCCAGCTTGTGTTAGGGCTGTAGCAGCTCTTTGTTCTTTTTCTTTTGAGTGCTGCACAGAGCTCAATTTGGTGTGGCTGAGCTTCTGTCACAGGGAATTTGTTTATTATTTTTGAAGGGATGTATCACATCCTGGTTCAGAATTGTGTTTTCACTCCAAGGGAAAAAAAACCATGAGCCCCCCTATATAACATATGAAGACAAATTTAGGCATAAACCTGACTCCATGAATTTCCTGACTTCATGAGTGTTCCAGTCACTTACATGAGGGCTGAAGTTGGCCTGGGATGCACATTAGGACACTGGATTGCTATTTGAAAGCTAAGAAGTTTCTGTTTAATATTTTCAAGATTTTTATACTCCAGGAAAGACAGGTAGAGTGGGTAGGAAGTGTTGTCTGAGTTTTCTCTATCCTCTGTTTCTCTGTTCTGACACCTTATAATTTTTAGGGATTCTTGTTCCTTAAGTCCTGTAACAGTTTTATGGCTATGCATAAATGCAAGAAATAGGAACTTGAGAAACACAGAAACTGCCAGACTGAACCCTTCCGTTAGAGACTGATCTTACCTGTCCCTTGCTGTAATTGTGAAAACAAGGCAATTTTTTGATTAAGGAATTTTGTTCTGAAAGAAACAGCACAATGGTTTAGGCCCTTAATAGGGTCTGTGATTTCCTAATAGCATATTTTTCACTTTATTTTTTTTTAATTTGGCCCTCATACTCTAGAATCTTGAAGCAGAAACAGCATGATCCTGAAAGGATATCTTCCCTCAGGAAAAAAAATGCCAGGCTGTTTGATTTAAATTTTTTTTTTCTGCAAGATCCAGTTACTGGATCCTGAAAGGATATCTTCCCTCAGGAAAAAAAATGCCAGGCTGTTTGATTTAAATTTTTTTTTTCTGCAAGATCCAGTTACTGGATCACAAGAAAATGGTTTTACTTCCAAAATACCCATTGTACAGGTGTCACCTGCGGTTAGGGGGTTTGCAGCCACTCAGCAGCTGCATCAAGCAAGGTGCAGCAGGGCAGATGCTTCTCATTTAACTTCAGACCTCTGCACTGCTGATACCTGGGCAGGGGTGAGCCCTGTTGGCTCCCCTTGTAGGCTGGGGGTAGAAAGAGGCATTTCTGAGAGATGCATGTTGTCCTGGTGTGCACACCCAAAGCAGCCCGAGAGGTAACACGTCTCAGGCCCAGATCCCTCCTGGCTGTAAGCAGGGTGTTGATGAGCACCCCACATACCGGCATCTCCAGTGAGACAAATCCCTCTCACACCGTTTCAGTCTGGGCTCCTCAAGTTCATGGTTGCTTTGAAAACACGTGTAAATTGGGTCACAAATTAAGTCTGCAGCACAGCCCCCAGAGAAGCTTCAGAGGACTCATTCATACACTGCTCACATCCCAGCCTCTGCCTCTCTCTGCCGTGTTCCCATCTCTTCCTCATTGCTTAGTTTCTGATAATGTGACCAAATGATCACTTTTACAGTGAGTGTTTGAAAGAGCCACTCGCTGTCTTTCATTTACATGCTGATAAAAGTCATAAACCATGAAATAGTTCAGACATATATCATCCATGTTTCCACCTTGCTGCAGGGATTCAAATATGTCTCACATGAAGAAATTTTAGGCAGTTTACCCACCCCTAGGCAAGGGCAAAATATCCCTCCTCATTCTCTAACCCACATATGGCCCACCAACAGAGAGCATCACACTCACCAAACCACTTAAGAGAGAGAAAAAAGCAAGCCAAGTCTATGAAAAAAGTACCTGAAAGGGAAAAAGAGAATTTAAAAAGGGGGTGGGGTGGTGGGGGGTGAAGAAAAAACCCACAAACTGCAGCAATAAATTAGAAAAGAAAAACCAACAGAGTGGGTTAAATAGAGGGATGCTGCTGAATGGAGCTTTTGTGGCACTTGGGCGCTGTGGTACACAGCAGAGGCCTCAGGCCATGTCGTGTGCTGCATCCCCTGGGTTCCATTCCTGTGCCATGATCAGCACTGCTGTCTGTCCCACAGCTGCACCAGAAGCAGGGGCAGTCAGAAACCAGAAATCCCATCCTCAGGAAAGCTGCAGGGCTTCAAAACTTGGTTTCATTGTGATTCATAAATAAAAGTGACTTTCACTGATTATTTTTTTTCATGGGGGCTAACGTTCAAACACTAAAGTCAAATTGTTTCCTTTGGGCTTATTAACTTAGATTTCATTTTGCACTTATGTAAAATAGCAATATAACATGAAAGCTGTAGCAAAAAGGTAAGAACAGAATATTTCAACATATTCTGGAAATATTTTAATGAAAGCCATATGTACCAGTAAAAAAAATTCAGGGTTTTTTTCAGCATTTTCCACACGAATAAAAAGAATCCCTCTTAAATACCTCTGCCTGTCTTTCCAACACATTTGCCTATTGGTTAAAGCTAAGTGTTAACCAATCAAAAATATGTATCTGTCATGCTCCTCTTTCGATTTCCTTTCTGGAAGGAAGAAGGCCATCCAGTGATTTATGGAGGCCTATGAAGACCAATAGATTTTTTTTTCTGATGGAGACCAGCCTGAAGATTTTTCATCTCTGTGTCATACCAGGATTTAGGCTTCAGAGGCAAAAAGGAAAGTTGGTGGGAGAGTGAGCAGAGAGGGACCATGAAACAGGCGTGCTGGATGGCTGCAGCTGAGGAAAGGTTGACTTCACTATTTAAAACCACACCAAGCTAAATGTCAGATATTTGTATAACGTCATTTTTTGTCATTCTTATCAATACATTGCGGGACACAGGCGCCATGCATTCATACCTGAAAGAAGTAACACCATAGACAGCAAGCAATCCCAGAAATGTAAACATTTTTCCGTCCCTCTTTGGGTCATTTGTCTTCTCCTTGGTGGTCTGTTCAGGTCAGAACAGTAAAATAATATCTGTGACTGAGCATTTATGAAACTCTAATAACTTGCCTAGGCCAGAAAACAGGGTTGTGCATTGTTTGATAATCCAGCAATTACAAATAATCCTGCTAGTTTCCTTTGGGAAGAAACAGTGATTACAGGAGAGTCACTGCATGAACAAAGCACTCAAAATGCTTTTATGAAGTGGATAATATTTTATAACTAGTTCTGTTAATATATCCCTGGGCAAGGAGATTCAAATCAAGACTTAAACTAGGGAACACCTCTTTTGATGACAAAAATATGTTCCTGAGAACAGTTGGAGCCATTTGCTGAGATAAATCAGATGCTACTCTCAACTTTTATGGGTTGCTAAACCCCAGAAATATATGGTATGTCTAGGATCTGTTGGCTGCATTCTTGTACTATGAACACAGATATTGTAGTTCACTAACAAAGAAAAACGGTGGACCCAGCAGGCAATGGCAAATATCTTCTTTTCTCATTCTTACTGATTAGATCTGAGAGAAAACTGCTCTGGTAAAACCTCTGGAGCCATCTGATTTTTCCCATATTAGGCATGAGCCGAAAACAGCCTGAGTCTCCTATTGACATTTTTACCTCTAGGAAGGAAAGTCAAGAGAATATCACTGAGCTTTTTTTGAGGTAGAGTGGAAGGCTCACTAGCTGTTACAAAGACCTGGGAAGAATAATGGATTTTTAGGAATACTTTCTCAAGAGACAGTCTTAGAGACCACTAAGTCCCTCATGTCTCCAGCATCTCCAAGTTTATGATAAACACATCTTCTATTCTGGACACTGTCAACTTATATAAAGGAAAACAACATCACTTATCTTAACGATGATCAGTGGATTTCAAAAGCAACGAGAAAGGAAATATATTACATTGTCCTTCCTCCTTCCTCCCCTCCCATGCAGAATAGATTTTCTCCACAAAAATATTTCTCACAAACAGTTGCACCTGAAGACTTTTAGCCAGGGAGCCATGGGGACACAACCTGTTTGTGTGCTGTAGGTACAAATGACCAAGGATGAGGACGATGTGAGCAAAAAATACAGGCATAAGTTAATAAATGCAGAAAGCTGATCTCAAAATACTTTTGAGGCATCACAAGTGTATAATGAGGAGACACCACAAAATGATAACAACATGCTTTACTGCTTTGCAACCTAAGTTCAGAAGCCAGAGAAAGGTCCACTTCCAAGCACCACCAGAGGAGAAGGGATGTGAGTGATCTGCCCAGCTCACACCTTGTTTCATTTCCCAGAAGCTTGTGTTTCTTGGGTGAGGTGGCTGCAAAGGTAAGGGGCAGAGTGTTGTACTTCAGAGACTTAACTGGCTGCCAGTGAGATGCACAGCGTTTTCTTACAGAGATCCTGTGTTTTCTCCTTCTATTGTTCTGCTTAGTCTGTGTTACTATTTATGTTGCAGTTGTTCTTCTGCTAATCAGTAAACTGCTTTGTAATTCTCCCAGTTAAATTATCAGCCAAAATTCAAAGTGTTGCTTTTGTTGGCAGCTAAGAGAGACATCACAACATTGCATCAGACAGAAGCATTTGGCCTTCTATTCTCACACCCTCTTTTTTCTCCCTCCTTTGGCCTGTATGGAAAGCTATGGTAGATATGTTATTAGCACTTATAGGACAATATTTCCATTGTGAAATCTCCAGGAGATATTCTATTCAGTTTCTGATTTCAATTTTGAACTTTCAAACTAATCCTCTCAGCAATTTCTCTGATTTAGCCTCATGAGGGAGGGAAGTTTTCTGCGTTTTTTTCTAAAGCCATTTTAGCCAGTTGAATTACTATACATGTTTAAAAAGAAAGCTGTTTCTTCCTTCCCCTCCCATTTTGTTTCAGTTATGACAAGGATGCAGCCTTTTGCCATGTGGAATTGTGCAGTTTCCTGGTGACTGATGTAATGGAAGGTACCACAGGTGAGCTCCAACACACCTGCAATGAGAACACGCCTTGTCCGTTTTTGTGCCAAACACAGGAAAATCCCACTTTTAACTAATGACATTTTGGGGTGGTTTAGGGATGGTTTTAAAAGCAGTGCTAATTAAGTTAGACAAAAATCCCCCAGTTATAGAATTCTCTCTTTGGTGGCTTGTGTTGAAGTCATTAGCTTAATTAAAGCGTTCAGAGAACCTCCTGGTGCTAATGGCACCACGCAGGGTTAGTGTGGACCCGCCTGCTCCTGTGCAGGGGTCCGAGAGGCAGGGTGGAATAGGATGAACAGCACAGAGAAGATAAATTCATACATCTCTATTCATATCAAACCTTTCTTCCACCAACCTGACCCCACGTTTGCAAACCAACACAGAAGTATATTCTTCCAGCCCTTTTTACATCTCGCACATCTTGCTATGCTGATAGCTGAGAAAAGCAAGCATTTCAAAAGGTCAGAGAAGTGGTGGGTTTTTTCCACCTACTGGAACAGGGAAACTTGGGAAACACTATAATGATCAATACTAGCAATAGCAAAGAGTAAAATGCATGCTCCAAAGAAAGATCAGGGCAAGGGGTGTGCTTTGAAGTGTCTATGGAAGAGAAGAAGAGCATTTTTTGGTGATTATTACAGAAAAGATATTTTTTCAAAACTCTCAGAAAACAGGAAAGGGAAGATCTCCACATCTTTCCCACAGTTCCTCCTTCTAGACTGGAAAGAAAGCAACATTTGACACGTCTCTGAGGGTGAGCTGTGTGTAGTTGTTCTCACATGGGTACAGCAATACCACCCAAAAGCCTGAAGCAGATGGCAGGCACGTGGGTGGGGAGTGGATTGCTGAGATTCCAGGAGTAACAAGAGGGAATACTGGTTATTAGAAGAACTGCAAATGTCCAGGGGCAGGGCTTCATGCTTGTCTAATCCCTTTGCTGCACAAGAATATGAGACACGAACACTCTGGAGGGGTATCAGCCAGTAGGAGGAATGTGGTGGGACAATAATACTCTGAGATGATTAACAGGAGCATGGTGAGACTTGCCATTTATATTTAGCTATTCTTCTCCTCTGTGTTATGAATCATCTGATGCACAAGAAATTGAGAACAGATTGTGCAGAGTTTGAAGTGCTCAAGGCTGGGTGCTACTAAGGTAGCACAGGCCATGCTGGCCCTGTGGTGAGCCCTGCAGATCTGCTCTCCTCCTCTTTCAGAGGGAAGAACAGGGAAAGAGTGTCGCTGCTCCACTCTGGCCGGCTCATGCAGGCTTTTGGAATGTGGGGACAGGAGGCTGATGGACATCCAAGTCTTGATTCAGCCCCAGGTCTGGAAGTGGGAAGAAGGCACATGCACGTATCCAGACACTGGGAAATGCCCACAGATCCCACAGAAAAGGCACAAGCTTTCTGAAAGTGAAATTAGTAAATGGATTAGTGATTAGTGAATCAGTAATCTAGACAGTTTTTGAAAAGCCAGTGTTCTCAGGAGCCTACTGTTCCACCAGTACCTTCACCAGAGACTAGCACAGGGGTGCTCTGCAGAGCCTGCTGGAGAAAGAGGCATTTGGGGAAAAGAATGGCCTTCATCCAGCCTAGCAAAAGGGACAGGACAGGGAATCACATTATTGGCTGTTTCTACATTCCCACTGTCGAGATATTTGTGCGTGAATGTAAAAACAGAGGCATCACACAGAGATCAAGAATTGTATCTGAGGTAATGATCTGGTGGAACAACTGGTAAGGAGATCAAATTTAGAACCTAATTCTATTTTATCTCCTCATTTTCCTGAGCTCAATGTCTGAAATATCCCATGTGGGGACACTAAGCAGTGTCAATGTCATCCTCTGTCACTAGAGCCAGCAGGAGGTACTTACACAGAAAGACCCAAAGACTGGGATCACACTCTGCACGCACCCATGCTCAGACATCTGCCCCTGAAAATAACAGCTTGAGGAGAAGATTAATCCAAGTATGTGCCAGCTCCCAGAGGTGTGAGGCCATTCACAGCAGCATCTGCATACAAGGCACTGGATGTTCAGGGCAGTGGGCTCAGGGAGGGCTATCCTTACACTGGAGCCCAGAGTCATGCTCTGTAACATGAAATAGCCTTTTTTTTTTCACTTGCAGCACTTTTGCCAGAGGACCTCCCACTTAATACTATAAATTCCTAACACCAGGAATGTGTCTGTTAACAAGCATTTGATGAAGGCCTCTCTGAGTCCCCACAGGCACATTGCTTCTGATGATGCCATTTCAGAAGATCCGGGGATATGTAAAATATGCAAAATATTATTCCAAGAATGTCAACAGCTCTGGGGCCAAGAGGTCTCCCGAGACCACTTAGAAGTACACAAAGGCGATCACTCATTTTCTCTCAGTGCT
Source organism: Atrichornis clamosus (assembly GCA_013400975.1). Classification (NCBI taxonomy): domain Eukaryota; kingdom Metazoa; phylum Chordata; class Aves; order Passeriformes; family Menuridae; genus Atrichornis; species Atrichornis clamosus. The sequence continues at coordinate 51,419 of WBMZ01005537.1, forward strand.
CATACCTAGGTTATGTAACTTGTCCTGGTCACTATTATTTCTGTCTTCCCATCCTATCCCTGTGGCAGATGGTTCATCTTGTGCTAATTTGATTCATAAGATTTCTGGGATAGAGAGTGAATCTCGCTGTGCTTGCAGTGTGTGCATCTGGCATTTCCTAGCTTTCAAGTGCTTAACTATGCAACCTAAATAAATACAGTTTTTGTACAGAGATATTTGCAATACATTTGTATTGCTGTGTTTATATTAATAATGTATCATTAAATATTGGAAGAAAGTAATTTGAAATGCAAAACGGAGAGAGAGGTGGATACAAAAAAAATAATAATGTTGTAAAATGTAGAAAATTGCAATATATTTACAAGATAACTGAATTAGGTTTTGCAGGGGTAACTACATAGAAAACTTTTAATTTTCAAATGTCTGACTTTGCAACTTGTTTCTTAATATAAATTTTTTTGCATGTTTTGGTTTTTTAAAGTAATTCCCCACTTTTTCCCCTGGAGTGGAAAATGATGAAGAACAAGTTATATGTAACTGTACCAACCTGCTGCCATTGTGAGAAGGAACCCCAGGCACAGATGCAGAGGATGGGGCTTGGCTCCAGACCCAGACCCCAAAGTTTGGGTGTTGCTGGAATAGCTGTCTACACGTGAGCCACTTACCTATCCAGTCACTGGGGTCTACAGGACTGCCCTAAAACAGGATGTCTGGTGAATTCACAGCTTTTCTGGTCCTGCTAAATGGCTCTCCAGTGACAGCAGTAGGAGCTGAGACACCCACTCCACCTGCAGGTACCTGTGTTCTGGTTAGGCATGCTTAAATCATCACTGATTGCTTCAGCAGAGACAGTGAGGCATCCCAGGAGGAGTAAGATGAGTGGTTTTGCTACAGCCACAGCCTCTCTTCAGAAAGCTGTTGCTGGCAACGAAGCAAGTTTTTCCCAAAGATTAAAATTAAGGGTGATATTTTGGGGACAATATACTTTTTCACAAAAGCCAAAGAAGAATTTCACTCTTTCAGCCAAAAGGCTTTGCTGCTGCTGAAAATCCAGCTCCCCTCACCCCCCGGCAAAACACTGAATATATGAAAGTTTCTGGTGAAACGTCAGGATGGTCTTTTGTAAAGGGAAGCATTAAGCAATGTAAAATGACAGGGCCCTTATCCTCTCCTCTTGAATGAATCAGAAAGTGGTATAGGCTTTTAAGAGAGGATAATGAGGATAAAGTTGCTTATCACAGACACGATGCTATTTACATGGGTGCCTGACAGGCAAATCATCTTGGAAGTGGTGAGTATTGCTGTGCCAAGCCCCTGTGCTGGTTTGTGTGATGCTCACTGAGTCTGGAATGTAAAATCAGCTGCTCTGATGGAAACCACCACTGTGTGAACTATTTTCAGAAGACACTAATGAGATTCTGCTTTGGGTTTATCAGTAGAAAATGGAAAGCCCAAAGGGGATAGAAGGGACAATTGTCTCACAAAAATATAGCCACATCTACATAAACCACAAGTTCAGGTTTACCAAGAACTAAAAATTTGGTTTAAAATTAATTTAAATGGGGCATCATCTGACTTGATACAAGTCTGGTTCTGTGCTGAATTAGAATGTGCCAGGTTTGTGTATGGACATCCCTTCTCAGTCATGCTACAGGCACCTCTACAGCATCACACAGTCTGATGTTCTGTCATGGTTCCTCTCGGCTGATGAAGACCTGCTGCCTCCTTCCCAAAATATGCACAGCTGACAGGTGGTCATGTCCACGGCTGTGCCATCCAGAAACATATCCTGACACAGAGCCTTGCTTGTATCCTGTTTTACTGCAGATGACATGCTCACCTAGTAATGTTCAGCCTGAAGATGTGACTTCAGTGAGGTGTCACGCCCTCTCTATTAATGGCATCCTCAGCCACGAGTCACCACGGCAGCTGAAAGCTTCTGTGACTCGTTCTGAAAGGGGTTGTTAGAACAGGTTTTGCTTTCTCCCAGGGTACCACGACTTTATCCTAGCTTCCTGCAATCAGAGGTTTTGTGTTTTCCTCTGCTGCATCCAAACTGCTGTGTTTAAGAGCTACTGATGGTAGCTTTTGGTACCCTTGTTGCTGGGCATTCGCATCAGCAGCTGTGCAGGAGCTGGAACAGACTCAGGGCTCTGCCGTGGCAGTGGCAGAGCAGCCCGAGGCAGAGGGCTTGTCTTCCAAGCTTCCTCAGCATGCCAGGTATGAATGGCTTTATTTTTCTTCATGCGTAGCCTCTACATGCTCAGGGTTGGAAAGCAATTCAGAGGTGTCTGGGAGGTGGGCTGGACAATGTGCTCCAGCTGGAATGACCCATGAATCCATCTCTGCCTGACGTGAACCCAACCTGGGGCTGAGGCCAAGCAGTGAATGAGCCCACTCAGGCACCAGAACGAAGCTGAAGCAATGACCACTGCACATTTCTGCCTAAGTTGTAATAATTAATGTCTGATCCCTCAGAAAGTCTCCAGGGAAGTCCCTGATGTTGTCTACCTTTCTATTTCGCAGCTGCCAAATCTCAAACTTTGGAAGACGAGGCCATATTATAATGGACCAACTTGTTATACTGCCTGTTAGTGAAAGGCCACTGTGACCTCTGCAGAAAACTACTGGAGTGCTGTAAGAAATTCAATCATCTTAGCCATAAAATATGAATGGGTTAAAAATTCTCAGTTCTTTGTTTAAATACTGTGTTTTCAGCTCAGCACAGAGCTGCCCATAGTGTGCTATTAAAATACAGTTAGGCAGAATATTATATACTGATGGAAAACCATAACAGCAATAGCAGAAGAGCTGTGGTATGGAACGAAATCAAACCATGTACTTTGTAACAGCTCGAACGCACCCTGACTCTAAGTGATTACTACATTACTGTTATGGCTGCTGCACAGACATGCTGGGAATGTACAAAGAGTCATTCTGACTGTTACTCAACTCCCCTTTCTCTGTGGAATGACAATTTCCCATTTTTCAGTCTCCGGTACTCCTTCCTTTCTGTTCAGATGTGCTTAATTATTGAGACACATTTAACTACTTGTCCTACTGTAGTGTGATTCACATCTCAAAACTCAACACAGTAACTGTTGTACCAAGAAAAAGATATAATGTCATTCAAGACACCCTCTGCTCAACAGGTTATCCCTTCATTTTCTAGCGGAAAACCCTTTTGCTTGTTTTCTTCTTCCCAACAAGGCAGAAGCTTTGCTGTTTCGAGATACTGTTTCTTTTCTGTATCTACTGGATACAGTATCCTGCTGTTCCTGTCTCCTATTTTGCTCTTGTCCTTTCCATGCATTTCTCCTTAAATGCATAGAGCCACGCTGGCTGCCATCAGTTCTTCATGTTTTTGCTCCTAAATTTTTACAGGTTTTTCCTCTCCCCAGTCTTGCCATTCTCAGTCTGCTCAGTACCACCCCTCCTAGTGGAGAGAAGAAAGCCCTTTGCAGGTAGTTTGGCTTTCCTGGGACAAAAAATATTGTACAGATTTTCTTTTTTTTCATGGAAAAATAATTGACTTCTGGCTTTGTGCATAAATCAAGACAAGGGTGAAGCAATGGCCATTTATCTGGGTCTGCCTCTCTGGCCTCTTCCTCAGGGATTAGGCCAGAGGAACTGGTTGATGGCTCTGTGTTGCTTTCTAACTTACTACATTGTGGTTTTTTCCTACAGCTCCTCTGGAAAAAGATACTTCCTGAGGCCCTGAAGACTCTATAGCATCCTGAACCATGCCTCCCCTGAGGCAGAGGGATCTCAAGGGCAACAGTTGGGTTAGGAGAGGGTCTGAGAAGACTCCTGGTCCTCCCTCCACGCCAGTACAAACATCCTGGTCTCCTTTCCCTTAGGTTCACTTGCAGCAGCTGTGCTATTTGTCTGTCAGGGGATGGTCACTGAGCCTTTCAGATATTACCCGGTACTCCCTGAATAGAGTTATTGGCAGTGCACAGATTTGAGAATTTGTGAAATTGCAGGCATTCCTTGAGTTAGTCTGTGTAGACTCACCAAAACTCTCTGTAGAAGAGAAACATCCAGTAGAGAAGTGTGTTACATCCTTTTGCTGTCTGAACACTGATCCTATCCAGGTTTAAAAATGAGCAGCTGAGCCTGCAACTCTCATCCATTCCCCTAAATCCTGACTATGGCTTTTGGAGTATGAGGTGTTTTTTTTTTTTAGCTGGCTACAAATATTAGAACCCTGCTCTCCCTGACTGCTGTAGACACAGGGAAGGAGGTCCTTCTGAATTCCCCACGGAGCAAGTGCTGCTCTTCTCTAGACTGTGCACACATCAGACAGACGAGGTATGATAGTGACAGTGGGGAATGCAGCAAATGCATGGGGAATACAGCAAACACTATTCCCTTAGTGGTGGTCCCCAGGATCCCCACAGCACAGGCACTGCTTTTTCTCGACGTTCCTGAAGGAGCAGGTCAAAACTGGGAGAAGTGCAGCTCTCTGCCTGTTTCCATGAGCACACACACCCCCCATGTCATGAGTCGGTGAAACACAGACCAAGCAACACCCATTCAGCCCAACCATGACTGACATATCTGACAACATACAAACCCTCCATTTGAGCCCTGCACGTAGAGTTCAGCCAAATCCTCAATGATTTTCAGTCACAAATCATTAAAAAACCTAATTTATTTTCCTTAGTCTGAAGCTTGAAAAGAAATTAAGAAACTGGCATAAGGTTAGAAGACAGGAACGAAATGAGTTTTGAAAGTAAGACTGGGGACAGGTTAATCTTAAGATCAAGCTGTTTGCAGACAGGCAGAACCTCCAGGCAGGTTTAATGTGGCAACTGGTGGGAAAACCGCACCATGCAATGTGAAGAAAGGAAGGAAGGTAATAAGAAGATAGAAGGTGCACTAAGGAATATAGAAGATGGTGTAACCATTTATTTGGTTTCTAGGCATCTAGAAAGTCTCATATTTCTGTAACACCCAGCTTCAAGGCATATATACCTTTAGCCATTAACACAGACTTCTGCAGACTGAAAGAAATAGGTATGTTTTCTATACAGACTAAGAAACAAGAGCTAAAAATAGCCCATAGAGTCAAATAATTCTCAAATTCAATAATTTAATTGCACTTAGTACTTGCACAATACATTAATTTCAGAGCAGTGCCTGAACAGTAATTAATAGCCATCATAACAGGTGAAAGAGTGTATAAATATTATCCCTGGTTCATAAACACGAGAAAAAGGGGAGGGACAATAAGTGAAATGCCCAAGGCTACTGAGGAGTTATAGGAGAGGCAAGATGAGAAAGGGGGTATCTTTGGACATCATCTCCACTGGTCAGCAAAATGGGTTGTTCTTCACACCAGTGGAAAGTGAGCACAGACTGTCACTGGTGGGAATGGGGGAACATTCCACTACTGCTGGCTGCTTTAAATAGCTGCAGGAGTGGTGGGCAATGGCACAGTGGATTCTCTACCTTCTCATCCCAGGGTCAGATAAGAACATCCCCATGCCTCACCCTTCTGCATAGTTCTGGTTCAGTCACCAGCGACTCAGGGCAGAACAGGCTTCAATTAACTCTACATTAAAAACCTTTTTTTAAGAAAAAAAATCTATGTTAAACATTAATACTGGGAAATAAGTTAAGTATTACACAAGAGCAGAACATAGTACGAAAGGACTTTTACACGTGGGCAAGTCTGTGAACATAAAGTAAAATCCGGGCCCCACGGAAGTCAGTACAATCAAGATTTTATCTGCTTGGCTTTCATGAATTTAGTAATTTGTCCACAGATTCTTAGTCTGTAGAGGACACCACATGGTTCACCACTCTCGTTATTAAAGCACAGGGACAAGGAGAATGATGGAGGACTTCCATTTCCTAGGATAGGTTAGTAATAACACAATATTTCCATCACTCTGCAAAGAGGTGACATAAGTGCTTCACTAGCCATCCCTGCTAAACCACATATTTCTCCTTCAGCACTGCTCTCAGAACTGTTATGGCAGTATTTATAGTCTGCCAGAATCACTTCTCTGTGAGTAAAAAATGGTTACACAAGCAGACAGCACAGTAGCTACTTGTAACTGTGTGCTCCTCTTCAGGTGCACTCCCAATATTTTGTTTTCAAAGGCTGGCTATGGGACACCTCTGGGTTTTCTGCTCTCACGTGAACATGTTGGTGGCTCCAGCCACCAAAGCAAAAGCTGTGAAGACAGAGCCCAGCTGTAATTGGGCTTTCTAACTTTAAAGCCACACTACATTTCCACTGAACAAACTCTTCATGGTGCTGAAACTGCTCTCTGCAGTAAAACTGCACCCACAGATGCTGCCCGTACGACCTGTTTAGAATGGAGCACCACAGAGAAGACAAACTATTGTGATTGCTTTTATTCTGCTCTCTACAACAGATATTTTCCAGCCTGGTGTGTTGATAGGAGGGAAAAGCAGAATAATCCTTGACTGTCTTAACAGTGTCAGCAGAAGCCTCAGGTGCAGATCCAGCTACACAGGTGAGAGTTCACGTTTGCTGGGATTTTTTGGCTTGCTCATAAAATACAGCTTTGCTTTCTTTAGGAGCACAAAGAGCAGAAATGGTGATACAGCTACACACCCAAGAACAAACTGTGTTATTCAAATCACTGTACCTGTATTACTATGCAAATAAAGTTCTTCTGGGACCAGCACAGCTTCTGACTGTCACACATGAGCTTGGAGAAACTTGAGCAACTGCTTAAATATGCGACCAGATCCAGCTGTCACTCACTCCCAGTAGCAAAGGTTGTCGCCCTCTTAGCAATGTGAGGTGAAGGAAATGTCACCTCTTCTTTGGTGGCTCCAAATTATGGCCCACAGCATTAGTTGAAGGCCTTAATGTGCAGGATTGGGAATGGGAGCAGATGCAGTTGGGTGCATGTCTCCTTCTGCTGACTCTCAAAAGGTTGTGACTTTGAAGAGAGGGACTGATCAGGCAGCTGGAGGCAATAACATCTGAAACTGCACCAGCAAGGGTTACCATCTGACAAAACCCTTTGTAATGAAATTGAATTGAGTAGTGCAGATGTTAATATCATCTGCTAAAGCACCAAGAAATAGAGGGAATATGTGGTAAATTTGATCCATGTGCCAGCATTGCCCCAGGACTTCTGTGGCTGAAACCAGGACTGACTGACTGAAAGCAGCCTGGTGCTTTCCCTTTTGTGCTTCCCCTTTTGAGTCAGTCTCTAGCAAGAGAGGGGTGATGTTTTTTCAAGCTTTCCTGTGCTTGCTGTTAAGGAGATCTGCAGACTGGCACTTTTCTGGTGCTCATCCACGTGAGCAGGTACAGTACAAGCCTGGGACCTGTTCTGATTGACATGCAAAGGGCATCTGAACATGTAAAGAACCTCCCTGATTACCCTGACCCGTCGCTGGTTGGAAGGTGAGAGTGCTGCAGTCAGAAGGAGAAGGGGCAAGAACAAAATCGTTCCCCTTAACTTTCAAGAAGGGGCAGTCAGTGCCTCGTCCCAAAACACCCTGGATCCCACACACACAAAAGTGATCACTTTTGTAGTTACTGACATATTGCAAGGAGCTGAGCCTCCTGTTGCTTCCCAGATGAGGCTCAGACTCCCTCTTGCTAGCTTTTTTCCTGACCCCCATGAGGTCCCCATACAGGATTGCAGAGGGATCCCCTGTCAACCGGAGGGACAGAGAATTCCTCACACTCCCTCCCTGGCTCCCCTCCATGCTGAGGTTGGTATGCCCTCATATCAGACAAAACTAGATCTTCTCAGGCTGAGGAAAGCACAGAGCCAAAGTTGTTTTCATTCAAAGCACATTTTCCACCTCCTGGTCTTATTATACGGTGAGGTGGAAGATGAAGAAAAAGACGCGCTAATGCCACTGCCTCTTCTTTAAAAAGCTGCTGATCCTCCTCAGAAAAGCAGTACCTCTGGTGGAATGAGTCATCCAGCATTTCCTACTCATTTCTTAAATTATCAATGGAAAGAAAGAGAGATGCTCAATCAAAGATGCTGAACTAATATCTGGAAGCTTCTAGGGATTCCTTCTGCCTTCTCTAAAAGGTACAGAGAATTTGCTTTAGGAAGGCTGGAATAAATGTTTCTATACCATGATCTGCGAAGCAGAGCTGGTGCTGACCTAAATTAGACCATAAAATCATAGAAAATTATGAGTTGAAAGGGACCCACAAGGATCATTAAAATCTAACTCCTGGGCCTGCACAGGGCAACCCAAAGGATCCCACCATGTGCCTGAGAATGTTGTCCAAATGCTTCTTGAGCTCTGTCAGGATTGGTGCTGTGACTGTTCCAGTGTCCAACCACCCTCTGGGTGAGGAAGCTAATATATTTTGTGCTTGTTTACTCTTGGACAACTCCCACTCGGGAGGACACACTGTAGGAGTACAGCTAAGGTGCTCCAGCCACTGACTGGACCTCAGCTCATGGGACAAGCCCAGAGACAGACTCAAGTAAAATCCCAGAATGTCATGTAGTAAGGATGAGGGATCCTTGCTGTCAGAAGACCACCCCTCAGTCTCCAAGTTCTGCCTCTGCTGTTCCTTCTCATGTCCTGGTGTGAACAAAACCTAAATGCAGCGAAGTTACCAGGCAGTTTGCTCCCTTTGTGGCTCATCCTGCTCCTTTTCTCCCTCCTCTCTCACACTGTTTTCCTGCTTGCTCTTCTCTCTTGCTCCCACTCAGCAAGCTGCTTGCTTTCCAAGGATAGCTTTGCCCTTCAGGTCAGAGCTGCTGCTGGCAGCTGTTTTATTTCTTGTTAGTGTTTGAGGAGTTCCCTCCCTGCCTCCTAGGTCTGCCTGCAATCCCTGCAATGACATATCTGTAAAATAGCTGCACCTCCAGTCTAATGGCACAAACTAGATTTTAAGGCTATTGAACTAACAAGGTATCTTAGCAACAAATATTTATTTTAATAACAGTATTCCCAGCCATGTTAAACAAGCACCTACTTCAATAGCCAGAATGTCCTGGAACATTTTATTTTTTACCACAACCTCTTTTCTGTTGGCTCATCCTCACTTTAAAGAGTTACTTAAGTCAATGCCATTGTCCCAGAGAGGTTGTCATCAGTGTCTTCCCAATATTTTAGAACAATATCCAAAAGAAGAAGGTCACTGCACTCCTGCCAGCCACCCACACAGATTTGAGGTGGGGGCCTTCCTCTCATTATCTGCTAGAAATTTCTGCTTGTTGCTTATGATGACCTGCTCAGAGGAGTGCTGTTGAACTGATTCCTTGCATTGCCTGTTCACTGCACATCCAAAGACTGCAACACTCCAGCGACTTCCCCAGCAACGACGGCCACTGCTCTTGTCACAGTGGATCCTTGACTGACATTCTCCCCTTGAAGCTGTCAGGAAGCAACAAGTGACATCTCACCAAACTTCCCTGCTACCACTCATTCGCCACTGCCCACTCAACTTGCCATGAGGCTTTACCATCCATTTCCTCCAGCCCTTATTAGGATTCCAGGGAGGATTTTTCTTTAAAAGAAATTTCCTCCTGAAAATTAGCAGTAGTGGAAATGTTCACACATCAGAAATAATGGCTAACGTAACCAACTAGCTTTACTGTTTTATTGTCATTGTACATTTTGCAATTACCTTTTTCTCTCCCCTACTAGCTAAACCAAGACTGTGACATCAAACCATAATTTGTATGGTCACCATTATAAATTTATGAAAGCAAGTAATGGTTTGTTTTATGGAATAAAATAATTTAGCATGAAATTAGAGTGGCTTATCTTCATATTCCTTGGGCAGCACATTGTTGCTCTCTGATGGGTTGAAAGCTCTTTCTTTTGATAAACTCACTACTATCTGCCTTTGTACTCTCCTAGTGAGATATTTTAGTGGAGAAACATTCAGAAACATTTTTCTCAGCATATCCCTATAGAGTATAAATCCAGCCCTTCTTGTCTTAAGCACTCATTGGGTTCAGTTTTGTTTCAGGAAGGGAATACAATAGTCATCAGAAAACACAGTCTCCCCTAGCGCACGTTTACCTGGGGATTGTCAAGAAATACATTCTTCACCTCTCTCTATTTTGCCCCATATTACCTCCTGTTAATTTTTGTGTCACCAGCAGTGAATCAAGTGGCATCTGAGCGCTTCTTCTCCAGGGATTCAGCACGGCCCAGCCTGGGCCAGTGGGCACTATCCTGGCTCCTGGGGATGGTCCAGCCCAGGTCAGCAGGCACTTGCCTGGCTCCAAGGCACAGCTGCTGGCTCCTCACTGAATCTCTCCTCTTCCAGGTTGACTTTAGACCAATAATTTTCTTCCCTTCTCCTGTCACCCTCCTCCCCCAGTTACAAATGAGTGTTTGGGTACAGCTCAAGGAGAAACACCTTTCACAGTTTCATAAAAACAAATGTTGTCAGCCTGCCACCCAGTTCGTCAGGACATTCTGATGAGGACAGAAGATGTTCTAAAGCTGCCGTCGTGCAGTATTTAGCCATCCCACCTGAATTAGAGGGTAGATCTGCTATCCCACAAACTGTGTGTGTGGACAGGGGAATTGGCAATGACACCCATCACCCTGAAACAGTCACAGGACTTTAAAAAGTATTATGGCAAGAATCACTGCTTACACCTGGATAGTTAAGCACTACTTTTGCTGAAAGAGGAATATTGCTCACCTCTCCCATTCTTGCTCGGTAAGGGTCTAAGCACAAATCAAACATGTGGTGCAACCTGTGCTGCTCCCCAGAGGAGTGAAAGGATGTTTTGGGTAGGATGTCAGATACTTTTGGTCTGAAAGCAAACAACTCTTCCTCTGATTCTCTTAGCATAACGTCATTAGTTACGAGGACTGAAAGTGACAGCCTCATCATTTGATTTGATTGCTTTTTGTGTTAAATTGGTACGGAAGCATTTTGAAGCTATTAATCTATTGATTCATTTTTTCCTTGAGGACATAATTTGATTACTGTATTTTTTGCATTTTTATTAGCTTTGTAAATAAACTAAGTAGCATGCTTGCTTTCAATTTATGTTTGCTGTATTATTCAGTTTGATAAATTCTATAAAAAAGGCCACTGAGCTGGTTAGGTCAGACCATTCCAAAAGCAAGCCTGCCTAATATGGCAAAGGCAAGCCTATCCACGTGGCTCTTCTTCCACACCACCCATATACAGCACATACAGCTGCCCTTTTGTCCAGCAGCACCACCCCCTCCCCTATTCACAAAGCACAGCTGGCTGCCCCAAATGCACCACAGCCCTACTTTCTGATACGTGAGCCACGTTTTTTTGCAGCTGCATTAACCAACCCTTGCCAATGTCCCTCTAAGCCAGCACCAGGCCTAAAACGCACTCCAGTTTTTGTAGGTGGAGCTCTTCTCCCCGTTCACCCAGAGTAGCTGTTCATACATACAAATGTACAGATATATAAATTAGGGCAACCTGAATTCATAAAAGCAGGCAATCTGTTGGTGTTTGGGGCTGTTTTTAGCACTGCTGCACAGCTGAAGCAGGAAAAATGGATGCATGCTAGGCATCTAATTTGCTGCTCTCCAAACACAAAGCACTTTTTACCATTGCCAAGATGTTCATTTCCAATCTCAGATTCTAAGAGAATCTGACACCTGTTGTAAGGCAACACCTCCTGGGATAAATTTGCTTTTTACAAGCCTCAAAAGAGGAGATGCCATGTAAACTATAGCGTTGAGCGCTGCTTCATAAACCAGCCTAAATTTAGATATGTATGTTATTTACAGCTAGAGCAGCAATGCATTTCAAAGCACTGGTTGGACCGTAGCTAGGAAATTGAAGATGAAGGATCTGACCTTTAAAACTGTGACATCTTTGTCTAATGGAAGTATAGCCACCTTTTCTTCCTCCCTCCTATGAAGGCCAAGCTTGACCCTCCAGGCTTTGCAACATCATCACCTTCAGAGTTACCCAGAAGAAAGAAACCTACTTCTCTCTGGAGACTATCAGTACTTTTTGATCATAGACACTGGCAGTGAGTCATCAGTTAGACAATCAGTTAAGTATATAGCTGGAAAACAAGCTGAGAAAATGATGGAGAAAGATCCCCTCAAATATTTGTGCCTGAGCAGACAGAGATCCTGCTCAGTCAGGCTTAAATCCCTTTGTGTTTCAGCAAACATTTGAATTGCCACTGTTTGTTCACAGGGAATTTGGAGAGGGACTGTTCATCGCTGCTTGTGCACAGATAAATCCACGCTTCAGGAATTGGTACCAACGTGGTTTAACCCTCACTCTGTGGGCAGGGGATGTTTGGGAGAGCGTGAGGAAGCGTGGGGAGATCAGGCAACAAAACAGCCAACACTTTCAGTCCAGACCCATATGACAGATGCCTGTCGGTGGCGATGAAAAGGAGGAATCCTTGAGGTGTGGTGAAGTCCTTGACCAGAGGCAAGATGTTTGTGGTCCATCCCAGGGGCACAGAACGAGGTGCCTGAGCAGGAGCTGGGCAGAAGGGTACCACTAATAAGCACAAACTCTATGTGCACTGCCCCACTCTAGCTCTGGCCTTAAGGATCACTGAAATGGACTCGTTTGGTTGGGAGAGGGAGACACTGATAACTGTTCAGTACATGGTTCAAAATCTGACTCTTGTCTGAATGAAGTGGACAGCCATTAGCTCTGCTGTCCAGAGATAACTGTGAAAAGAGAATTGGATATCTTGGCAAGATTTCTGCTGGAGCTGAATTCAAACTGCAAACTAATACATCATTCACAGACTCTTCAATCCTTATTACCCTCTCTGCTATCTTGAATCTAAGTCCTCTGTCTTCTGGAATTCAGTTCTTATTTTAACTGAGACATTTTCCTAAAGAGCAACTCCCCAATTTAGGGGCAGGCAATAAATTAATAAAAAGATGGGTATAAATCATCACTCGTGACTTGGAATAGCTCTGCAATTATTCGGGTCTGTAAGGCTTAGCTAATGTTTCTAATGTAATATTCTGCCATGAGATTTAATTTGCCTCATACAAGTCATTTAGCAATCTAAGCATAGCTGTAGAGCTGACAAATATCTATTAAAGCAGTATATCCAGATACAGTGGGGGGGATTTGTCCATCACTAGATATTATAGCAACACTGAGCAGATGATTTTGGATAGATAGCCTCAGCTGTAAACTCTATTTAATTACATGTTTGTTATTCTCTTATTGTATTTGTCTTCCATTGAACCATGTGCATCATGAGCTCTCTCACATGAGATTTCTGGGTACAAACAACTAATTTACATTAAGTGGTTTTCTTAGTCATCTGCCTGTCATGTTCCTATCTGGACATAATGCCACACCACGGAGTGTGCCTTTTTCTGTAGATTTGAGCTGGCTCGTCATCACTCCAGGAGCTTATGACTGATGTGCAAGATACACTGAGGTCACAAAACCCACAGCAGGATATAGCCACAATTACTGTATGTCCAGTTATTTTAATTGAATTGTCCAGGACACTCCCAACACACCTCCATGTGCTGTCGCTTGTGTGTGTTAGAAATCATACTGCATTTTTCATAAGGTAATAGCAATTAACAGTACCATGGGTGGTGGTTACTTCAGGCAGCATTGTCTCCTAAGCCCTTAGTTTTCTTCTCAGCGGTTGTCACAACAGACTTGAAATCCTGTGACATCTCTCTTGGACACAAGGACCTTGACTATAAAACTGGTTAAAAATGGCTTCAGTCCAACGTGAATCATTATTTTAAAAAGCTCTTTCAGTCAAAATCAATGGGAAAGCACCTAATGGTTAAAGAGAAAAATGCAAATTGAATTGAAAAACAAAAGCTAAGAAGGGAGGGTATTCAGTCAAGACCTGACACTTTCTGTGCCTTGTCTGTGCTTTTCTTCTCCACCTTTCTCTAGATAGGAAAAAGTGATACACTTCTTGCTTTATCACCTGCATGTTGCCCAGGGAGATAAAATTCCTCTATGAAAAAATGAAATGAAAGGCTGTAGGCTTTCAGAACTCTGGCTTGTTTTTTAAATTCAAATGCCTCACATCTTCAGGCAAAATAGCATGCAGCATTTACTCTGCAGACTTCTTATTCCCATGTTTTGAATTAATATTAACCATGAACAGTTCTACTGGAAGAAAAGAGTGAACGCCAGTGTTGCAGAACACACTCCTGGATATGTACAGGTTCTGGAAGAGACCATCAGCATTCCCTTTTCTTGTTTTACTGTGCCTAACTAGAGGAAATGCCCCAAACCTCAGATAAGCCTGGCACCATACGGCCCTAAACTTCCCTTATCATCTACCTTCCAAACTTAATTTCTCTCTGCCCTCTTTCTACTGCACTTTAGAATAAAACAGGACTTTAATAAGTGTTGATTACAAAATGCCCTGATCCCATCCTGCTTAGATTGCATGAATGGCCTACTGCTAGACTGTTCCCAACTTGACCCTCAATCTGCATCCAAATTCATTGACACAGCCATTCATCAGCTTGGTTTTGGCAGTGTTATACATGCCCTCTGAAACATTATTTTTGGCAGGCTCTCAAAGCACGAGTGACTTTCAGCATACAAATCTCATTTGCTGCATCATCTCCTTCATGATCCTTGATCAGCAGGAGCTCAGGACCTCGGCTGACTATCATAAAACCAAAAATAGTGTGTTTGACAGTGCAAGTCGGAATAGCAATTAATATGTAACCTCAGTGACAACAGTTGGTATGTGCATCTGTGCTGCTGGTTGTTGGTATGAGCTCTGTGACTGCTTTTCCCAACCTCTGTTCCTGTGAAGTGGTCAGCAGGAAGAAGGTGTCCAAGAAGCACTTGCATCTGGTCCCTAAATTAAGCAAATGTTGCTGTAAGTTGAATTGACCCACCAAGGACTGTCTGGAGACAGTAACTGCAAAGAGCAGGCCCCTGAATCGGGGCCTTTTTTTGGCTAGAGAAGCAGTAGTAAAGACTCTGTGTATTTTTGTAAGCTTTGGAAAATTTTAAAAGCACTTCTATTCTTTTTGATTACCTGGAGTTGAATATTAGTTACCTCTGTGCTACCACTGGGAAAATGGCAGCACAGAACAGGCCTGGGGCTGTCCCTGCCACTCAGATTTTCTACATGGAGGACCAGTTTTTCAGGCTTTTTTCTAAGATTGCTGGATCTCACCTCTTTAAGTTCTCAAAGCCTCTAGTGAAAAGTACAAGGTGCCCTGCAGTCCTTGTATGCAGGGTGTGAGTGTCCCTGCAGCAGTTCCTTGGGAAAGCAGCAGGAAGTATTTGATTGCTGCAGTGCTTTATATAACCCAACAATATCCATACGCAAAGGCATCTGGTCCCCCCAGAACTGAAGAAATGTTGTGGGGATCTGCTCGAGTCCACTGCGGCACAAGCAACATTTGTGGCAGTGGACACCCCAAACACCCTTCTTCAGCAACACCTGCAGGAAAGAAAACTGGAGGTGCTACCTGGACACCGGCACCACCCTCCACTCCCTCAGAGGGAATCCTCAGGACAAGAAGTGATTCAGCCACAGAGGATGCAGTGCAGGAGTGATTTGCTTGGCAGAGACCCCAGCGCAGGTCTGCTGTGGCTGCTGCACAAGCCCTCTCGCTGTAAACGAGTGAAGCCAAAACCTTTGCCTCTCACAGGAAGGAGATACAACACAGGAAGCCGCCTAGCCTTGTTTTCTGTAGACAATACCCTAACCCAGCGAGTAGGAGTCAGCCTGGCCAGCAGTGGCCCGCAGCTTTGCTCTGTCAGCCGAGCTGACCGGCGTCCTTGCGCTCCCCCGTGCCCTGAGAGCTGCAGCCAGCCCTCGCCAGGGCAGGCCTTTGTGCCCGCGTAGGGAAAGAAGAGACGGGCACTCAGACTGCAAGGGTGATTCTGCACTCTGCACATTTCGTGCCACTAAATAATTGTAGTAAAATCTGCATTTTAAGCCAGTAAAATCTATTTCGTGGTGATGAGGCATCAGGCTCGGCAAAATGTATCCAGAAACTAAACAAGTAAGAGCAAAAAGCTCTGCCCTATCAAAGTAATTTATGTCCTGTTAATCAGAAGAAAAAAACCCTCAACATGCACAAGAGACATCTGGAAGTGAAAATTAACAAAAAACTGACTAACATCATAAACAAGAGAGAAATACAGCCTCCAGATCTGTGTAGCTGAGCCTGATGTATATCACAAACTAGATTGCTTGGGGTTTTTGTTTTTAAAAGAACACAACAAGCCAGGGAGGAAATTTTCCATTTAATGACATAACTTCTCAATTCAGAGATTTGTGACGGCATAAAAGACATAAGCACAGAGGAAAAAAATCATCTGCCAACACCTCTACATGCATGTTGGTCACAGAACTAATTGAATAAAAAGAACTCTTATTTGAGAATTATTTTGGTTGTCAAAATTTACAAATAATATTGTTTACAATCTAGTGTATGACCACCTGCAGATTTAACCGAATTTTAAAAATGCTTGCAAACATATACATGTATAAATAGTCGTGGATAACTATTTGGAAATAATAGTTTTAATTATAATTTTGAAAATTCCAGTTAAGCAAGCGTATTCTCCCCGTGTTGCAATATTTTCTTACACTCAGGGCTTGGGTTTCGTGCATTTCCTCTAAATGTGTGAGAAAGGCTGTACTTGCTCCTGGCTGATGAAAATCTGGGTATGGTTTTCACCTCATCACTGACCTTGACTATTCTCTTGCCTGTCTAGCTATGAAATCTTCATCCAAACTGCAGTGGGATCTGCCATCTGTTTGATTCCCCTGCAGATCTGGGCAGAGCAGTTTTATGATATGCTTCCATGCCTGTAATAGAATTTTTATAAAGGTAGAAAATACTACTGCTTTAAAAACTGCAGGGATGTTGGCTTATTCTTTATTTTCAGTATTGGCAAAAATATAATTATGGAGCTTTTATTTGCTCATATTACCCCCAAGCCCCACCAAAACAAACATTTGCTAAAATAATGGTAAGCTAAGCAAAGCAGACAGGATCAGGTTTTGAATTATATACCATTAGATCTTAAACACCAACAATACTGCCTGCCAAATTCAGAGTCCACATTTTTAAGCACAGAAGTAATTTTCAAAAACCAGGCTAGTTTTGCAGTGCTGACAGACTAAAACGCTCTCCAGCTTTACTTAGAAGATGACCCAGTTTGACAGAAAAGTCTTCAGGAGAAAGCAAAAGTGGAACCTTGTATTTTATTTGATACCACTTCACCAACTACAGCAAAGCTCTGAAGGTCAGTAGTGTTAACCAGGCACTAAATACCAAATCCTGCATCAAAATATATCCCAGAAAGGTGTGCCTGGTTCTTTTATTCCTGCATGGAAATGGTGAAGTCTTTCCCTATGGTACCGCTTCCATGATTCACCCACCCTGTGTCTCTATTGTCCTGCTCCTGCACAGAAATAACACCATGTCAGTAATTCATAACTCTTATAGAGGCCCTTGCTGTGCTTCTGAAATCACCAGAACCCAGGAAAAGCAGTGCATCATTTAGTTTGGCTTTGTGTGACTTGTGCAGCTCCTTGCAGCTCCTTTACTTACGCACATCGAGGAACTGCCACGCGACAACCTCCCTAAAGGGGGCCTGCAGGGCATGAGGACTGTAAAATGCAAGGTGGAAGGAAAATACTGAAATGGAAAAAGAGAAGAGTCGGAGAGACCTCGTTTTCTGAAGCCTGCAGGTTCTCAGGCACCACATGGACAAATAAGAGTCTTGCTGAGCTCTTCTTCCCCACAGGGGACATTCAGCACAAGTTGGCATCACTGGGCTGCCTGCAGTGACTCCCAGGGGCTGAGGGCACGCTTTGTATCCCTCATCCATGAGGCCAGCAGGAGGGCATGAAGACATGGGACGTCCTGGTGCTGAGCTGTGACTCTTGGGCACCAGGTCAGAAGCCCCAGGAAGAGCTGCACAATGCAGGGAGTTCTTCAGAGATCGTTTCCACAGTGTGCTGTAGTGCTGATGTTTATGCAGCCCCTTTTTTATGTTTTCTTTTACTCTATGAAATTGAGTATTGAATAAAGTGGCTTTGCATTGTTAAAGATATTTCAAATGAGTCAATAAACCATTTATCTCAGTTCCTAACGCAGGTATATTTTCCAGGAAAAGAAGAAATGTTAACAAATACATAAAATTCAGGACAAACATGGAAATCACCCATTTCAAAGGCAACGAACTGATACAAAATTTTATCTGCCTGCACTATGCACGATTAGAAAGGAAAGCCCTAGCTGATTCCATGTTAATTAAAAATCTGTGTATCTCCAGCCTGAGCCTGGATCCAGCAGCCCCAGTGTGACAGGCTAGCAGTGCAGCACCCCTTGTCCCTTGTGTGACAGTGGCACTGGGGCTTGCCTGCTGTGCTCTGTGCTGGGGACAGCGCACACGGACAGGACCCAATCTCCTTGCCCAGGTTGCTGACATTGCCACTGGTTTCACCTGCAGACAACACAGCAGGGGCCTAGGAGAGACTGTAAGGCAAAGAGGAGGGGGGCAGTGGTGTCCAAAAGCTGTAAAAAGGTGAAGATGCGTGTAAGGACTAGCCACCTTGGGGGCAGGACATCAGAAAATGAAGGGGGAGAGGCACCCCTAGGAGCTGCGGGGAGACAGGGTATCTCTGTGCTACTCGCCAGTGCCCATAAGGAGGAGGGGAGAGCCTGAAGCAAAATGTCCTGGTGCTTTCCCTGTGCTCCTCCCTTGCCCTTCTGCTCTCGATTCCCTTTGCCGTGGGCTCGTGCTTTTGCTCCGGCTGCCTGAGCATATGGTGCTTTGTTTCCAGTGCCAGGGAGGCTTTTGAACAAGCGGTGTTTGCTCCGTGCATCCCTTGACCTGAGTCCATCTCGGGTGGGTGGCCAGCCTGGAGCTCAGGCACGGGCACGGGCACGGCTGCAGTGTGGCTGCAGTGCACGAGCAGAGTGCCCAGCTTAAAAACACCTCCAGAGAGAAGGGCAGCCATTCCATTCCCACCGAGGCTTCTCACTGTGTCTTCTCAAATGTGTGACTCAGGGTGTGACGCCTGCACCCCTCACCTAAGCTGGCCCCGAGCCCAAGCAGTCAAGACCCCGAGAAGGGGAGGAGGGTGTGTGAGGGGTCTGACAGGCACTGCTTGGCAGACTGACACAGCCTGAGTCCTCAACTGCTTGCTGCTCCTCCGCTGAGAGCAACAGAGCTCCTCACCCAATGGCTTAGGAAATTGCTGTATGGTTGTGGAAGAAATGAGGCTGCTCACTGCAGGAACCCAAGAGGGAGAAGCAGTGGGTGTCTGCAGGGAACAGACTGCTCCTCCAGAAGGAAGGGATGTGGGCACAAAGCAAGAAAATCCTTCACAGGAGAAGAGCTGCTCTCCTCACCTCCCAGCTCATACAAGCAGTGTCTGAGTGAGAAGTTCACATCTGCTCCATTCCCCAGCTTCACAGGCAAGGAGTCTGGTCCAGGAAGAGCAGCTGAACCTCTAAGCTGGAGCTAGATCATTTGTGTGCTCGTGTGACAGATACCTGCATGCAACATGCAAGAAGCTGTCCTTGAAATCAAGAACTCTGCCTATACTGGCACTGATGTGGTCCCAAGATGTGCTCCAAGTACCAGCCTTGCTTCTTTGGTTGTTTTAAGATTTGTTGACGTACATTTTATCTGTAATGAATTGGTTTTTACATGGTATTGCTTTATATAGCCTAATTCTATTTGCTAAAACATGCTGACTATTAATTTGTTGCCAATTTTTGTCTTTCCATCACTAGCATATTGTTGTAAAATACATGGTGTGGTAACACAGACCTTTCCCACGGGAACTATTCTCTTCTTCCTTCTATGTTTTGTAAATAGAGATAAATGCTTGGATGTTATTGAAAACTGTCTCTGGAAAGATGGACATTCTACCTGGCCTATCGGCCTAGGGGGAGGTTATGAATTGACGCAATCCGGACAACCTTTGGAAAGTCTATATAAGTTTTAGAATTAAATAATAAATTCAGATTTCCTGCCTCACCTGAACTCGTCTGGTTCTTTCGTTCTGCCAGTGGTTCAACAGCGACATACATGGCAGCTTTAAAAATCAATCATCTTGTTTTCTGAAGGCATGAAGAGGAGATGTTTAGAGGAGGAGAAGGAAACCTAGACACCAATATCAAGAGAAATCATATTGGTTCAAAATCCATGCAATGTAACTCAAATTCCTTTCACTGTGTGCATGGTCTCATTTTTGCCACCTTGAACATAGCTGTTTATCAGCTCTTTGCCTGACCATGGCCTCTGTGGTGCTCTTCATGCTGTCCCTTGTCCTCCTCTGTCCTGTATAAAGTAAGGATTACTCTGTGTCTCCCAGAGCATCCTCCCACTTCTTCCATCCTCCCACTGAAAATCAGGTCCTGCCAGTGGTACCCTAAGGTTAATAACAGAATTAGCAGGTCCTGATGTGGCCCTCTTCCTGTAGTGCTTTGGCTCATCCCATGCTGTAGTGTCACACTAATGGAATATCCCATTCCACACTGTGACCGCCCTCAGCAGCATCCACGATGCCCATCAGCTGTCTCACACCTGAGCTTTCCCCAACCCTCTCTCCATAAGCTGAGGACATCCAGAACTCCTTTTCAGCTTAAACAGCTGCACCAGACTTAGGTTATGGTCTCCTCTCCTCTGGAACTAGACCTGAGATGCACACAGAGAAAAGCAAGCCTCAGGGAAAATGGAGCTTTCTCAAACCTGTTTCCAAACCGTGGCTGTTTGGAGTGGTCTTTGCTGAAAGGACGTGAACACTCTTGCTCAGGGCTCTTACGGCTGACACAAACAATGCAGACTCTGCAGCTGGGGCAACAGAGTAGGAGCACCCCAGACAGGAGGTTTGGTAGGGTGCTCCCCCCTGTACCTACCAGTGATTGCTCTCAGAGATAAGGTGCAGGGCCAGGCAGGTCCTTGCAGGTGGCCAGGCTGACCAGTGTCTTACCCTGCCCAGAAAACAGCACACAACGTGCAGACAGACGCTCACATGTCAGCCAGGAGCCTGCGTCTGTCACACAAGGGGATTGCTGCACATGCGGAACAGAAAAGCTGGAATTTGCTCTCCTGCCCCTACTTCTGATGCAGGCTGTTACAGACCTGCGGTGACAACAGGAACTTCTGTCAGCACTGGAGAAGAGGCCGAGATCCCTGGTCCTGCTTGCATTTCCTTCAGGGCAGATAGAGGAGAAATCTAGTGGAAAAAAATCATGGCACAGTCAGGAAAGGAAAAGGGACATGCAAACAGTACTGAACATTGTGGTGTTCACAGTTTAAGGTGCCGTCCGACCATGCTTCTTGACAGAAGCAAAATAACAGAAAACCATGGAGGAGAGGGACCTCACAGATGCTTCTTAGCCCCTCACATTGATCATTCCTGAAGAATAAATTATCTAATTCCTTCCAAGTTTATAGTAAATTACCTACTGACCTTAAGAAAATGTCCAGATATTCCAGGGACACTAGGAAAGAATCTGGTGCTGTTATTCAGAATTACAAAGAAAATTAAAAAAAAAAAAAGAGAAGGAAAAAAAAGGAGAGAAAACACTGTGACAAACCAATCTGAGTGGCTTGGCAAATGTACGGGGTTAATTGTCACTTTATTGCCAAAGATGAAGACAATAAAATTGTATGGCTCCATTTTTCTTGCTGTATGTCAAAACTCCTATCATTTGAAGATGTAATAATGCTTCTCCTGAAAAAATATAGATATGCTCTTTGTGTATTTATATGTTCTTTGTGTATTTTTCTGCTTTTCTGACCTGTTATCTTTTCCGAGTCCTCCACCCTTTCTCTGTAAATGCTGGTGATCTTAATTTATCCTCTTGTGGTAGTTATGCTTAGTCACAAATGTATTTCTGTTCCATTCCCTTCAGAGAGGACATTTCACAAAGCTTTGGAGTAATCAGAAAAGTCATCACAGGCCATGAGAAGTACCTACCTGCAAAACAGCTATAAACTCCCCTTTTAAATCAAGGCATTTTCTGAGAAATAAGAAAAGTTATGAAAAGCTTATTTGTATTGACATTAGTGATACAAGCCAGATATTACATGCCAGCTCTGAAAGGAAATGGGATAAAGGATGTCTCTTCTTGGCCTAACATAAGAGCATATACAAACTGAGTGTAATTCATAAAGCATGACGTGCTTCCTACAGAGCATCCTAAGACTTTCTTAAAAGGTGTAAGGATGTTTTCTGGTATTACTACTTCTTTCTCTGCAAACATCTACTGCTTGCCCCTCAGGCAGAGGCAGCACCATGTTTTCAATACTGCAGAGCCAGCCCACAAACCCTTTATGTGGAATTGGTGCTGGATATGCATTTCATCCTAACCCAGACCTGTTGCCAAACTACTGAAGCTGATGTCTGATTTGTCTGATGTCTCCCTTGTGCCTCTGCTGCAGGAGACTGGGCCTTTATTTCCAAGTTGTTGTAAACGGAAATACCTTGGCTGACTTTGTCAATGCTATATTTGTCTCCTTACTGGACCTTTTCTCACAAATCATTCTCTGACACGGGCTTTGTAACCCCATGTCTCTTCCTTGGGGACCTATAAAGCCTGAGCCATCTTTAGAAGACACACTTTGGGCCTGGGCCTGACAGTCTGCTCCCACTGAAGCATCTGCAAAAGCATGCAGCCACCAGCCATGTGACAAACTGGCTGCTGTGCAAGAGCTCTGCTTTCTTAGAGCTGAATTACAATGCAGAGGTGTCAGTAGGACCTGCACAGAGTTGAATGAACTCACCTGAGACACATGAGTGCAGCAAAATGACCAGACACTTGTTTTCCCTTGTGCTTTCTGCATTTTGCCACAAAGATTGTCATGGCTCTGCGATGGACTGACGCAGGCTGTGGGCTCTGCCAGCTGAGGACAGCTGCTGGCAGGACACGTGGGGACAGGAGGAATGAGAAAAGGACAAAAAAACCCT
This sequence comes from Atrichornis clamosus, assembly GCA_013400975.1. Taxonomy (NCBI): domain Eukaryota; kingdom Metazoa; phylum Chordata; class Aves; order Passeriformes; family Menuridae; genus Atrichornis; species Atrichornis clamosus. Next base: position 74,299 of record WBMZ01005537.1, read on the forward strand.
CAAACCTCTGCTCTCCGGGGAGGAGGAAGGGAGGGTGGATTATAAGCCTGAATGCCCTGTAAAGGACAGCAGAGGTTGCAGCCTTTACATTCAACAGTGAATCCAGGAAAGGCCGGAGTGGGCATGAAGAGAACAAAGCACCACATTGCACAACACCAGCTGGAATTGCATCTTTCCACCACTTTCCCCACAAAGTTTCTATTTAACCATCAAATAGCCAAGGTCAGCTGCAGGTAAGGAGGGAAGTACCCATTTTCACTTTCTACAATACGATGCTCTCCTGCCTTGGGGTGAAGGAGCTCCTTCTAGACCAAAGCTTTGCAAACAGACTTATTAGGACAGAGAATATTCCCTGTGCATTATGAAGAAATAGGAGCTTATGGACACCAGTTGTGAGAAGAATCCCCTGCAAACTGCTAGTGTTTTAAAGAAATATTTTTCAAATGACACAGTTAGGCAAAAATGTCCTGTTTTGAATAACTACAAGAATGTTCTCTCTGTGGTGAGATGTGAAGAGCAATTATGTTCCCAACTTTGCAAACATGGATTACAGAACTGAAAATATATTTCGTTTTAAAATGGCTTGCTTTGATTTTGTTCAAGTAATACTTGAGAATCTGCATTTCCAAATCTGCAAAAACATGATAAAAATAAATTTAAAAGGTAAATGTGTTTGTCCCCCACACATAAATGCTAGCAATTGTTCAGTAATTCCATTTAAGCCTAAAATGTTTGATGGTTTGGTGCTCTTGTCAGATTTTAATCGTATTTGCTGTAATCAGACAGATTTTTGTTCAGCTCTGTTCAGACATTCTCATTTTTAATCCAAAATCTGCATCTACATCCAATAAGATATATGCTGCTTGGCTGTATGTCAAAAAGCAACTTAGCATTCCTCCAAAGACAATCTCGTCAGGAGACTTGAGGTTCAAGTGGAGATATCACGGAGTCTCTGTTTCTCAGTTCCGAGGACATCATCCCCTCTAGGGCCTGATATTTATGGAGAAAGGAACTTTATTTCCTGATGTGGACTATTCTTCTTGCACCTCTGTTTTCTCTCTGGTTCCCTTCTGCAAAACCCTCTGAGTTTTGCACTATCAAGGGAGGCTCTGTAGGCACTCACACAGTTTAGATCCCCAGCTGAGAAGACTCAGGGGATGTATCTCAAATTAGGCACTACAGGACAAAGTGACCTCAAATTACATGCTATTGGCAGAAAACTTGAGTCTTTGTCAAAACCAGCATCTACCAAAATAATCATTCTGATTGATATTATAGTTTGTTTGACGCTTTCTTAAAAACACCTGAAGGGGAGGGGATGTATAACCATTTCTACTGAAATAAATGGCTGCTGTCCCCTGGGCTGTGACAGCAGCATTTATCTTTTCTACAGCCCCTGTGTGAGGGGAAGCAAGAGAATTCTCCTGCTCCTAGCTATTTCCTGTCAAAAATCTTAGTGTAATTTTTGTACAGTGAATATTTATAACTGCTGTTAGTGTCAATATAATTTTTTGCAGTTAGTGCACTTATTTACATTTTAATGGCCAAGTCAATAAAGATTTATGCACCTGTCATCTGAATTTTCCACAAAAGTGGTGATTGCTTAAAAACCCCCCAGTGTCTCCTGCAGAATTCTCCCTCTCCAAGCATCCTTTAGATGCCTTCATTGTTTAGGGAAACAGTAGGCTAAACAACTCTTAAAGTCATAAGTTAAACCCAGCAAAATTCTGCGGCAGTCTTCATGGCAAAATTCCTGCATATTACAAAAGCACTTGCTCAGGAACGATTTTTTTCTATCTCTAGTTTTTAAACACTGTCTCTAGAATGGCAAAGGCTGCTTTATCACTTTGATATGTCTCAGCTGCAAAAACTGCATCGCTCTTGTAGCTTGAGGAGATAATGCTGCTTAGCGCTGACCTTGTTTTGATTTTAATGCAGTAAAAGGTATAGTTTGGAGCCCTACTTTATGGGGGGTGCACTCAGGAGGGACATGCAGTGCTCCAGCGTTCACTCCCCTGCACACATCTCCTCCTCCAAGATGTGAACTACAGAGAAGAGAACCTGAAGGCATTCCCTCTGTGCCTGCCCACGGTCTTGGCGCAGCAGTTTGGGCTGCCAAGGCACGTGTGTGCCCTCATTCTGGACATGCTTTCCCTGAAGGCAGCCAGCCCACAAGCCTTTTTCATTCCCACCCAGAGGAGGGGGATGAGACCCACACTGCTGCTTTGTTGCCAGGGCTCTGCAGGATCAGCTCCCCTTCCATTTCCAGACCAATGCAGTTATTTCCCTGCTGTCCACCCCTTGCTGGATTTCCCGGTGGGCTGGTGGCTGCAGTGACATTAAGGAGAAGCAGGCTCTCCCTGGAGCTGTGCTCCCTCTCCAGGGTGTATTGTCACTCCAGGCAGAGTTGAGCCATGTCAGTTCCAGCTGAAGCCCAGGGTCTCAAAGACATACAGAAGCACAAGGTTTCTCATCAGTTTAGACTGGGGTTCAATGTCCAGATCAGTTTTAGGATGGGGTTCAGATTCAAGGCTGAGATGAAGCCAAGGTTAGGGGCCAGCCTCCAGCAGCACCCCAGTTTCAAGACCTGCTCTTGTAAAGCAGCATTCGTAGATCACAGATCCTACTGTCTCCACACAGTCACCTGCACTAGAGCTGCAAAACAGGCACGTCACAGGCGCAGAGCTGGAGGAGCCCTGGTCCCTCAAATGGCTCCAGTGCAGAGCTCTTGCTCTTAGGTACAGCCTGGATCACCCAGACTGCGTGGCTGTAACCAGAGCACTGTTAAACCTGTGCTACTGCCCTTGCTGTGGTCTCCAGACCTCTGCAGCTTGAACACGAACACACATTTTCATCGCGACACTGGAAGGTATTTTCTCCCGTACGGGCGATTCCCTGGGCAGCTTCGACCATCCAGCGCCTCCCTCCCCAAGACCCTGAGCAGCCCAAGCAACGCCTCCGAGCACCTTCCTGAGAAAAGGGGGCTGCTGGGGGGGTTGTCTTTTACTTCATCGCTCAAAACCTCAAGCCCCCCGTCCCCGAGATATTCCAGTAAATGTGACGGCTGCGGCCGCCCCCGGCAGGTGATGTTTCAGCCCCCTCTGCCCTGCCCTCGGCGGCCCCGGGCGGGGGTCCCCGGGCAGCAGCAGCAGCAGCAGGAGGCGCGGTGAGCCCGGCCGCGGCCAGCCGGGCGCTGAGCTCACCTCCCTCCGCCCCCCCCGCTCCCTCCTCCCTCCCCCTTCCCTCCCTC